>CAUYQV010074014.1:0-22333 GCA_963574575.1 Galagoides demidoff | reverse complement strand
AGTTGTCTACATATTGGTTTCATATTAGTATTGACTACATTGGATTTTTTTTCCATTCTTGAGATACTTCACTAAGAAGATTGTGTTTCAGCTCCATCCAGGTAAACATAGAAGATGTAAAGTCTCCATCTTTTCTTATGGTGAATAGTTCCCCATGGTGTGCATAGGCCACCATTTGTTAATCCATTCATGGGTTGATGGGCATTTGGGCTGCTTTGATGACTACGCAAATGTAGGTTGAGCTGCAATAAACATTGTGGTGCAACTGCCTTCGTGGTAAAATGCTTTTTGTTCTTCTGCGTAGATACCTAGTAATGGAAGTGTATTGAGTTCTTAGGACTGTTGTTTTTCTCCAAAGTCTAGAAAGAGCACTGCATACCTCATTGCTGAATATCACTACAGTCACCTTTGAAATACTACCCTTACCATCTAGTAATCGCCTGACCTTGCACCTGTAATAGACTAAGAAGATGAAATGCCAGCTTTGGCCCTGAATGACAGTGAGCACCTATCCACAATCATAACAACATCAAGGGATCGGCAATCTTCACAGCATTTTTGGAATATCTGCCCTTGGGGATTCTGAAGCTGTAGCCCAGATACCCGTCCCAGAGAGACACCCCTCTTGCTCCTGAAAGAGACTTCTTCACAGGCTGGAGTTTGTCTTTGAGGGAACTGGCTCTTGAGCCTCCACCTTACTTCATATACTGCCTTTAATATTTGTATTGTGAATATTTGCTTGATCATGGCTTTATGAATCTCTCACAATAAACCACGAATTTGAGAATTACTCATTGCCTACTGGGCCATGGTAGAATCTTCTGGGAAAGGGAAAGTTAGCACACTGACTGAACTGACTTGGTTAAAATAACAATTAAGTTTAATTTAACAAGGATTAAAGGTGGACAGTCCTCCATTTAGGTTGAAGAAATTAGTTTCATTGGTCTTTTGACAATTTATTTTTAAAGGAATTATTAATACATTGGACTACTCAATCATAAAAAAAAAGAATTGTGACTGGTATGTTTTGTGACAACCTGGGTGGAACTGGAAACCATTCTTTTAAGCAAAACATCAGAACGGGGAAACAAACACATGTACTCATTACGGAGTTGGAACTAATTGACCAACACTTAAATGCAACATATAGAAGTAAACCTCAGGGAAAATCAAGCTGAGGGTAGTGGGAAGGAGAGGATGGGTAAGTTCACACCTCTTGGGTACAATGTACACCATCTGGATGAAGGGCACTCTTATAACTTTGACTCAATCTGCACAAAGACAAAGTATGGAAACAAAACATGTACCTCCAACATTCTGAAACAAAACAAAGAAACCCAAAAAGATATAATGGATTGAAATCTATCTTCTTCATAACTATTTTCTATTTCATCTTTTCACCTTTCACTTGTTTTCTTCCTTCTCTAGATTTGAGAATATTTTTTACAGTTTTTGTCTCTTCTGCTCACTTATTACTTATATTACTTTTTGCAACAGTTTTCATGTACTGCCACTTAACTTCGCCCCCATCTTCCACTGCCAAAGTACGAGGCCTCAAGTAACAAATAACAACTGAATACTATAAGTATAAATGTTTAGATAATCTGAGACTACTTTGAAATAATATTAACCCACTTTAATTTCACTGTAATAAACTTACTACATAATACTTCCAACACTTCTATTCTTTGTGTCTTTGTTGTCATACTTTTTGCTTGTGCATATGCTGTAAGCCCAGAATATTACTACAATTTTGCTTTAAACAGTTATTATTGGAAGGATTGAAAATAAGGGGAAAATAATTTTATTTTGCCTTCAGTTCCTCTATTTCCAAACATCTTCATTTTTTGTGAAGATGCAGGTTTACACCCCGTAGAGTCTCACTCTGCCTGAGTTACTTTTTGTAATATTTATTACAGAGTAAGTCTTCTGGCAATACATCAATCAGTTTGTCTAAGAAAAATGTAGACAGACTTCTACTTTTTTGAAGAACACTTCACTTTCAGCACTTTAAAGATGTCTTCACATTTTCTTCTTGCTGGCATGGTTTCTGATAAGCCTGCTATAATTATTATCCTTGTTATCTGCTGGTATTGTGTCTTTTATCTGTGCCTTTTTGTCAAGATTTTTCTGTCTCTGATTTTCAGCAGTATAAATACAATTTTATGTAGGTAAGTTTTTAATATGTGTGTGTTTCCTCTTTTAAAGTGGAAGTCAGGATATATGTGTATATCTTATTTATGGTTTTCTGAATTTTATGCATCTCTTGTTTGTCGTCATTCAGTAATTTCATTTATCTTTACTTTATCCATATAGGGTTTGGATCAATGCATGGTAGGTGGATTGATGTTGTTTCATAGTTCTTTAATATTTCCCCTTTATTTCACTCTTTTTTAACTCTTTGTTTCCTTTCCATAATTCCTATTAATCTGTTTTCAAATTTACTTATTCTTTCCATGATTGTGTCCATTTTGTTAATGATCCCACCAAAGGTATTCTTTATTTATTTACTGTTTTTCATTTCTAATATTTCCATTTTGTTTTTATTATACTACCTATATTTGTGTTGACCTTGTTTACTGTATCTTGAATACTGTCTACCTTTTTCATTCAAAACATTTAATGTATTAAGCATATTTATTTTAAATTCCCTGTTAAATAACTTCAGCTTCTGTATCATAGCTGTATATATTCTCACGGACTACAGTCTCATGGAATTGTAGTGATTTTTCTTGCCTTTCCATGTGCCTTTTAATCAGACTTTCTTTAAATGTAGGCATACTATACAGGATAGTAGTATGGTATACGGGTGATAAGTCTGAAAATGAGGACCCTTTTTCTTTGTCTTCTTGAATTTTAATGTGGGGGTTCATGTTAATCTGGTTCAGAACTTAAAATTTCTTGTTGCTATTGATGCAGGACAGGTGGCGCCAAAATCTGCCACCTTAGCCCTGGTGGTGTTGGTGTAGCTGGCAGTGGAACCAGCAGGTGAAGGGTAGGCAGAGGGGTCCTGGGAGGCTCCAGTAGCCAGAAGGGCTGGATGCCTGCTGGGGAGACACTGGGGCCTTGCTGTCTCCTCCCCCTGCACTTCTGACTGGTGAATTTCATGTGAATTTCCAAGGCCTAAGTGTTCATTGGCTAGCTGGCTGTAATTGACAAAGAAGCTCGCCCTAAATGTAAACATTGAGTTCTGGCAAAACAAACCCTTGCCAGTGTATAAACCCCTGAGCAGAGAGCCCAAGGACAGACTTCAGTGAGGGAGCAAGAGAGATTGTTCCCCACCTGGATTCTCTCTGCCAGGAGCTTTGATTTTTGTAGTTTTTGTATTCTTTGTTTCTGTGAATAAATCCTGTCTTACCACTGATCTGAGGTCCTTTGATTCATTCTTGGAATCGCTCAGACCAAGAACCTGAAACTCTGATATCACGATGATTTCTGAAAATACACAAAAGTTTTCAAATTTCTGTAGAGCTACTTCTTGTCTAAGGTAGAATAAGGATTACCAGATCAATTTCTGTTGGATTTGGGGTTCTGCAGTTTTTCTTTGAGCCTTAGATCTACTTCCTACACTTGGTAACAAAATGAATTAACAACATCTCTTTTGTTCCTGGGCCTAGGAAACCTACATGAAATTTACCAGGCCTAGGAAATGGGGGTTTCCCTGTTCAGCTGCAAGTGCAAGGAGAGGGAGATACTGAGGCAGTGGTGTCTCCCCAGTAGTTGTCTGGCCCCGCCCACTACTGGAGCCTCCTACCAGTCCCCATGCCCTCCCCCAGCCCGCTGGTTCCTCTGCGCTCACTGTGTAATACTCAGCCTCTTCTACAAGGAGATTTTAGCCTCTCCTTGTATCCTTCTGATAGAGGGCAGGTGAACCCCCAGCTTGGTCAGTGTCAGCCACCCAGGAGGACCTGCTAGCCTTCTGTATCTCTGCCCAGTGATGTTGGTACAGGGGAAGAGGGGAGGCAGAGCTGGAGAACCAAGTGGGTTGTAAAGGGCGAGCACAAGGGAAGCCCCTGGGTCCATAGTTAGTTGAAGGAGACCACAGTACAGCCAGTGCTACCAGTGCCAACCCCATATAGAACCCTTCTCCAGCAGCACTACTCCTCTGTGAGCATTTCACAGTCCTGAGGGTGATACATGGTTCCCCCACTCAGGGTGAACAGGGACCCCTCATTTCCTAGGCCTGGACAGGTTCATAAATGGACTGTCTCCATTAATTATGCTCATTCACCTTGCCCCTAGTGGAAGGGACTGTATCCATTCATCGATCCATTCACTGATGTTCTTGGTTCAGGGATTCAAAGAAGAAATCCACAGATCACAAATCAGTGGTAAGACAGGATTTATTTTACATAAAAAGCAGCAGAACTCCTGGCAGAGGGAAAGAATTAAGTCAGAAAATCTTCAATCTGCTTGGGTTCTTTTTCTTTGGGTACATATAATTGCATGGGTCCTTTGTAGTTACATTTGGCCAGGACTTGGAAACAAATGAATGGATACTGTCTCTTCCACTGGGGTAACATCAGTGAGCAAATCAATGAATGGATACAGTCCCTTCCACTGGGGTAAGATCAGTGAGCAGATCAATGAATGGAGACAATTCCTTCCACTGGGGTAACATCAGTGAGCGGATCAATGAACGGACATAGTCCCTTCCACTGGGGTAATTTCTGTATCACTTCCATTAGTGTCAATAAGTGATCCTAAGGTCAGCAACGCTGTTGCAGATTAAACATCACAGATTAACTTTTGCTCCATAGTAGAGATAGCAGATAAATATTTGGGTAGTGGTTCTTGCCTCTCTTGCATGACTGCTGTTCTCCTGCCGACTTATGCACCAAATGGATGCTTCATGGTCTTTCAGATACTCTCTGTGAGTACCTGGCAGGGTTCCTGGAAGAGGAGTCTGCAGATGGTGCAGACTTCTACAACATTCACAGGGTCCCTCTGGGCCACACAGCCTTTACCAATTGTCAGCAATTCTAGCAAATAAATGCATGCTCCTGGATCTTTCCTCCTTGAATATACTGTGTCTCCTTAAGTTTGGGGGCCACTACTTTCTTTATGAATATAGTTTTCCAATGCATTTGGAGAAAAAGCATGTATTTGAAATTGAGCTTTATTTTTTTTGGAATAGCACGAAAGACACTACTGACAGCTCTCTATATTGTGGCATGAAAGCCAGAGGCTTTCATTCGTCTTTTGGAATGTTAATGATTTATTTGTTCTAGTAAACTATGTTTAACTATTATTCTCTAAATGAATCAACATAGAGGTATAAAGAGTTGAAAGTAGTGCTTATTGTCATATAACAAGGAAAGACTACAAGAACCTGAGACCCCTTTAGAGTTGGAGGTAAAAAAAAATTTCTTATAATTAAAAATTTAGCACTGTAGGTTGTTAAAATGTGTTTTACATTTTACCATTTTGCAATTTGAGGTGCCTTTCAATATTAAAAATTGTTGAAATAGGGGAGGCACCTGTGGCTCAAAGGAGTAGGACCCTGGCCCCATATGCCCAAGGTGTTGGGTTCAAACCTAGGCCTGGCAAAAAATGAAAATAAAAATGTTGAAATAGGAAGACTGAAACAAAAAATATAGGGATCTGAAACTCACAAGTAAGATGAAGTTGGACGTATAACGCATCTGGCTGGATGTCTTCCTGTATTTTAGCACTAAATTGAATTCTGAACTTCCTGGCAGGCAAGGCAGAAATCTAGGCTTGTTATCAGTCAAGCAAGGTTCTGCTTTGAATATCACTTTGGTTTTGTAATAGACACTTTCCCATCTCTAGGGTTTTAGGCATACATTAGCAGGATATTAATTTTGGGAATAAACCTTTTCTAGTCATTGATGAAAGCATAGAACCTGGAGGGGAATCCTTACTATTTGCACAGAAGTGATTCCTAATCCTACCTAAGGGAAAACCAACCTAATAAAGGTGGCAATATATATATATATAACTTAGATATAATACACCCTCAGGAAAACGTCTTACTCACAAAAGCAAGATTTTTGAAAATTCTGCAGAATCTTTTCTATACTAAGTTAGTAAACTCCTGACAAGTGTTAGGACGTGGTGTTACAAAGGGAGCTCAAGATAAAAGATTATTTTGATCAAAAAATGTATTATAAAATCTATACCTATTTTAAATTTTATATACATATATTATACATATATTTAATCTTATAACTTAATGTATATACACATTAACTTATATAGAGTAGAAATTAGATAATTTCCAAGATAAATTTACTATTAGTAAAAGACTATGGTCTGGCTAAGTTTTATGTGTGTATATGCTTTAAAAATAAAAGTTCTACACATAACAAAAGGTATTATACATAACTGTTGTTACTGTAAAAGTTCCTTGTCTCAAATAATATTGAAATCTGGAGAGAGATGATGAGTCTAGATAAAAATTTGGCTCCATAAAGCAATGAATAATTAAAAAACAGAATATAAGGAAGGGTGTCCACAAAAAATGCGTACAAGTGAGTCTACTTGTGTCACTTGGCTGTGAGAAAAGGAAGGCAGACGCGTTCAGGAAAATACAAGTAGGCGTGAAAATGAGCATGAAATTTAGGACAGTGCAAATCAACGTGAATGATACCTTCAAGACAATCCAATATTAAGCAACTTATATGATATTCACTAGTGAATTTACCGAAAGGAAAACTAACATATTTAGAAATATTAATTAGTAATTTGGAATAGAAAAATGTATTCTTCAGCATAACAATATCATATCTTGGTGACTTGGAATTTTGGCTAAATGTAATTTTCTTCTGAATCTAATACTAGTATTTGAGCAGAAAAACATCTTCGTTATATATTTTGCTATATATGCACTTTTATTGTAAGTTAAAAAGTTTAGTAGTTATAATTAGTAGTTCCAATTTATTTATTTATTTATTTATTTTTATTTTTGCAGTTTGTGGCAGGGCTGGGTTTTAACCTGCCACCTCTGGCATATGGGGCTGGTGACCCATTCCCTTGAGCTACAGGCACCTCCAGCAGTTCCAATTCATTTAAAGTCAACTCATAATTTGGTACCATGTTTTTTTCTATGTATTTTAGTAATATTCTTAAAAAAAATCTCATAATATGCCTTAAGTAACACTTAGAATATAAAAGCAACTTTAATGATGAAAGTTCACTGTTATAGTAAGAATATTAATATAAAACATTTTATGGAACACCTGAATTTCTTTTAATATGTTTTATTCTCAACAATTGTTTTATGTCTATAGAACAAATGCCACTTTTGTATTTGAGTTTCAGAAAGAAAAAAAGTTTCCTTCTGGTATTTTTGTTAAAAATTAAATATTGAATTTAATCTGCACTTTCATATTAAGAATTTTATTCATAAAGCACTGTAATTGATTACAAATTGTTATAGTTCATTTTATTTTGTAAAAATTAAGCTCATGTAAAATACCTATTTTATATAAAAATGACTGGTAATGGCAAAACTCCTTCAGGTTTCAAATAATGTTTCTCACAATGTCTGGTGTAAGGTAGTTTCCTTCTTTACTCTTCTGTTTGTATATTAAATACATTTTTTGCAGTCATGATACCGGAATTCCAGGCTTTTGGTCTCAGCAGTTTGAAGAATGAAGGAATGGGGAACACAGGATCAGCAGTAGGTTAGGTTTTATTTAAAAATACAAGGGTTACAGCTCTTACAAAGAAGCAACCTTCCTCTCTCCTGCTCTAAGAGGTCTATGTTTGGGCTCTCTGTTTAGGGGGTTTATATAGTGGCAGGTAACCAATGAGCTTTCAGGTCTTAAAAACAGACCAGTCAGGAGCAGGTTTTGGAAATAGACCAATCAGGGATGCACTGGAGGAACTGACTGGCCATAAGTCCACTGAGGAGACAGTGCGGCCCCAGTGTCTTCCCCACTCGTGTCCAGCTGAATTCCTCCATTCATTGCAACAGGTGCAGGGCCAAGGTGTCCAGTCACAGTGCCACCTTGTCTGGCGTCAGTTATTACTAACAAAGATGTTTATTTCTTCTAATTATAGTAGACAATCAAACTAGTCTCTAAGCATTTCAGTAGAAATTGTTTATTCGGCTGGCTGTAGTCCCAGGACATGCCCAGGCAGCCACCAAGGTCATGTGACCTTCCCCCATCTGCAGATCCTGCCCAAGTTCCCACAAACAGCCCAGGCACGAGCACTTCCATTCCATGACCTACTCGGGAACCTGTGAAGGGATATTAAAGCCAGGAAAGGGGAAGACAAACAAAGCTACACACCCGTGTCCTTATGAACACAGATGCATAATATCCTCAACAAAATACTAACAAACTGAATTCAGTAACATACCAAAAAGATAATTCACAACAATCTAGTGGGTTTTATCTCAGGCATGTAAGGATGGTTCAATATACACAAATCAACACTGCAATACCCATGCTCATACGACCTGTAAGATAATCACCTATTGCAGAGCCGGATATCTCTAACCAAATTCCTCCTATTTTGCTAGGTCACTGTATCCTTGCTACTTTAACCTCCATACAATTCTTTAAATATGTGAGGCATAGTCCTATTTCACATCCTTTGTATTTGCTTTCTCCCCTTCTTGGAATCCTCTTTCCCAAGATATTTGGACAATGTCTTCTTTGATTTCTGTCTGTTTAGATGATACTGATATAGAGGCATTCTAATTACTCAATCTAAAATATCACCACTTTCTTTCAGAGTTCCCCCTACTTCCTGACATCATATCCATTTTCCATTTACTTTAAAATTCTTGTCTTTCTTGCTTATTCCAATATTAATATATGGTGTAAGCACTATAAGGAAAGGGCACCTCTCCTCTGCACATTGTCCCCTACTATTTAAGAGAGTCTGCCTCATGGCAGATGTCCAATAAAACATTTGTTGAAAACATGAATAGATAATGTATCCTCATTATCTAGATGATTCTAACTCTGAAAAATCAGATGTATAAACTGGCCAGGCACGGTGGCTCATGTCTTTAATCCTAGCTCTCTGGGAGGCCAAGGTGGACCACTCTAAACAAGATCGAGATGCTATCTCCACTAAAAATAGGAAAATAAATAAAAGGAAAAACTAGCCAGGCATTGTAGGAGGTGCCTGTAGTCTCAGCTCCTTGGGAGGCTGAGATAAGAGAGTCACTTGAGCCCAAGAGTTTGAGGTTGCTGTGAGCTGTGATGACACTACAGTGCTCTACCAGGGGGCAGAATGAGACTCCATACCAAAATAAAACAAAAACAAAACAACTTCAAAAAATGTGTGTACCAACTTGGCACCCGTGCTTAGTGGGTAGGATGCTAGTCACACACACAGAGGTTGGTGGGTTCGAGCCTAGCCCAGGCCTGCTAAACAACAATGACAACTGCAACCAAGAAAAAAAAATAGAGCCAGGCATTGTGGAGAGTGTTTGTAGTTCCAGCTACTTGGGAGGCTGAGGCAAGAGAACTGCTGAAGCCCAAGGGTTTGAGGTTGCTGTGAGCTGTGATGTCCCAGCACTCTACTGTGAGTGACATAATGAGACTTGTCTCAAGAAAAAAAAAAAAATGCATGGTTGGCACCTGTGGCTCACTGAGTAGGGCACTGGCCCCATGTACCAATGGTGGTGAGTTCAAACCCAGCCCCAACCAAACTGCAACAAAAAAAATAGCTGGGCATTTTGGTGAGTGCCTGTAGTCCCAGCTACTGAGGAAGCTGAGGCAAGAGAATTGCCTAAGACCAGGGGCTGGAGGTTGCTGTGAGTTGTGATGCCCCAGCACTCTATGGAGGGTGACAGCTTGAGACTCTGTCTCAAAAAAAAAAAAAAATGCACATACCTACTCTTGCCTTTCCTGATATCTCATTTCCTAATAACCTGGTAAAAATCATAGATGCATAGATGCTCTGAATCTTAAACCTCATTAAATTACTTTCCCCAATGAAGCTAATAATTACCTCTGGGTAAACAATATATAAAGGTTTAGCATATGTCATTCATTCAGTATAAACTTACTAAGTTCAAGTATTCCATAAGGTATTAGAGATATTTGAAAATATTATCCACCTCCCAGGAGCTGCCCATCCGAGAAGGCAGACATGTAAACTGGTAAGTGTACGTGTATCAAATGCTGAGGTAGAGGATACTATGTGGTTCTAGATGAATGTACTAACAGGAAAGGAACCTCCTCCAGAATTGTAAGGCAGAATGGCTTCTCAGGGAGCATGACGTCTGCCTTGATTATTAGAAGAACTTCTAAAACTTATCCTTAAAATTCCAATACTTTTTTCTAATACCTCAATGTTAAGTCAGTTATACAATGTTTAAGGTTTGAAATTCTGTTTTCTAAGCCATTACTAAAAATATTATTATGTAGTTTGCATCAGGCAGGCTTGGCAAAAGAATCACAAAACTTCCCCTGAAATCGATGCGAAATTACAAATTGGTAATCATTGTGTTTAAATTCTTGCACAGCTAAGCGCCTACCCCACAATGGCATTATTAAACCATGTTCACTGCTGTCAATGAAAGAAATGTGTGCCATTTGAAAGAGAAGAAACTGCTTTCTGCAAGTCAAGATGAATTATACTTGTTCTTTCTTATTATTGAGAAAGCCTATCATGTTGTCACCAAAATAAATTTGTTTGACAAGCACTTGTCTTACTTGGGGATTCTTTTTAAAAAAAAAGCAATGCATTTTCTAAGATGCATCCGATCAGTTTTAATAAGACTTACTAATTTATCTTCAGAAAGTGAGACATGTTTAAAGGTACCTAAAATATCAAAAATATGCTCATTAACCACGTGTTTTCAGCTGTTGTCACTGTTTTTAGGGGAATAAATCAGACAGGATAATGCTATAGTTGAAAGAAAACAAATTCATTATAAAGATCCAAGGACGCATTTCAGTGCAGAGAATTGTAAGCTTCAATTTTCGCATAAATAGCAATCACTCTCATTGAAGATCATAAAAATAATCAAAGAATGTTGAATAAGTTCTGTAAATTCTTCACAAGAGTAATGCAGTATTGAAATAGAAAGGGACAGGAGGGTGGAGAGAAAACAGAAGCCTTGCTCGTTTGTACAAAAGTTAAATATATTAAATAACTTACCCATTCAGGTTAATATTTGAATAGCTTGTATAAAAGAAATGATGTTGAAATGTTTCCAATTTAGCGAAATCACTAGTTTAATAGTTGAGACATACTTCACATTTTTACACAAAATATAGTCTTTCATAGGCCATGTTAATATTGAAAACTTCCCCAAAACTCCTTTATAACTTGACAGTGAGAGACTTAAACTTATTTTCTGCTTCTTTTAGTCTAGTAAAAATTTTCCGAGATGCAAGGACATAGCCCTAATGAACCCACACAATCTGTTTTTACTGGTAAGAGCTTAAACTTAGTAGATAAATCATTGTTTCATTTACAGTGTCGATCTAGGGTAATAAATTTTTAGCTCAGAATATGGAATTTCCTTGCCTTGACCTTTCCCCCTCAGCTGAATTTCACTTTGCTTTTTTGAAAGTGTTTCTATTTGTTATCTCTCTCTTCATTCAAATAGCTTCGCCTCTTGGATCTCCAAAGGTGTAATAAATCACCCCAAACAAACCAAAACTACACCCAAACCAACATGCTTGTTTATTTTCATATTGGCCCCCTTTCCACTTATTTCTCACTTGATACAATCTGGCTAACAAAAATTACACATAATTTATTTTACAAAATCCCTCTGCTTCATGTTTAAAGTTTCACACTTGGCCCCTCACTGCAGAGAAACCTTCCCTCTGTCCCCTTGATCATAGTTCCTCTTGGCCCCTCCTTCACTGGCTTGCAGTTCCTAATTTGCACAGTGGCCTGGAGATATCTCACCTGACCTCACTGCCCTGTCTACTGGCGACATCACCTTGGTGCCCAAACTGCTTTCTCTAATTCATGTTTCTCCTAGAATAGAAGTTAATACATCTGACTATCTGAGGTCATAATTTTAAAGTCATTTAGGGGTATGCTTTAACACAAAAACTCAAGTGATATTCTTAAATTGCCTCCTTTCTTTACCTCTAAACGCATCCACTGATCTCATGTATTCTGTTCATTTTATAACCAAAAACTCTTCTCCTTACTCCTAACTTTACCATAATGATGCAGGACAAGGTGGCACCATGACCTGCCACCTAGCCCTGGACCTGTTGACCTTGCAGCAAATGGAGGAGGAACCAGGAACCAGCTTGAAATCCTCCCAACCGGTGCAGGGGAAGACACTGGCTCCTTGCTGTGTCCTCCAAGTGGACTTCTGGCTAGTTAATTTCATGGATGGCACCTTGCTGTCTGCTCCACTGCACTCCTGACTGGTCAATTTCATATCAGTTTCCAAGACCTGAAAGCTCACTGGACAACTGGCTGTAACTGAGGAGGACCCCTGACCTTAAGTTCTGGCAAAACAACCCCCCTGCTACTATATAAGCCCTTGAGCAGAGAGCACAAATGCAGACCGCAAAGAGGAAGCAGGAGAGCTTGTTCCCCTCCTGGGTTGCTTTGCAAGGAGGTTTGGTTTTATAGTTGTTGTAATTTTTGTGTCTTTGAATAAATCCTGACTTACTGCTGATCCTGTAGTCCCTGGATTCATTCTTGGAATCCTGAGACCAAGACCCTGAAATTCGGTATCAATAACATCACATACTATATTTTCTTGCCTGGACTTCCAAAACAGCAGCTTCACAATGGAGGGCAAGGAACACGTCCTGAAGGTAAAGTTCCACAGACCAGCATATTATTTCAAAATTGACTGAGATTATATCCTTTAATAAACGAACATTTGACATAAAATCCAGTCTTCTGTTTTCTCTTGAATAACTGGGTAATCTGGCAACAGTTATCCGAGCTATACATTATGGTAAAAGTAAACTGTAAAGAAGAGATCGGAAAATAAAATAAATATATTAGAATATGGCTTTCTCAAGTAACTCTATATGAATAAATGTGACAAAATTTGGCAAAAAATACAAAAATTTTCAATTTTATATTAAAAAAGTAAGATTAAAAATAGTGGTGATGAAACATTTTTCTCCAAATCCTAGAATATTGCAAACATTTATATCCTCTTCCAAATATGCAAAATTACATATCAGTAATTTTTTCTGATTAATTACATATAAATTGATTTTCCCTAATTTAAACATTAATTTTTCCTCATTTAGATGCATTAGTGTTTTCTTTATTTTGTTCCCTATTTATGGACATTTTAGTTGTTCATAGGTTTGCAATGATAAAATTTCCCTGAGAAACTTTGAGACTTCAAATTGGAACTTTTTCTTATACCAAAAGAAGCATTAATTAGATCAATTGAAGAGCACACAACTTACAAAGAGATGCAGAAGTAATATAGCAATGGTTTAATTATTTTTCTGTATTCAAAAGCGAAATACATCCTCGAGATGTGTTTTAACTTGTGTTCCCAAATTGGAACAAAGATTTATAGATCACTGCTCCTTAGCCATTCATTTTTATGTTAAATAAACAGGAAAGATACCTGAAAAAAGACTAATGCAAATTTTCTTTCTTGTTTTTGGCTGGGGCTGGGTTTGAACCCGCCAGCTCCAGCATATGGGGCAGTGCCCTACCCTTTTGAGTCACAGACACAGCCCACAAAAAAAATGTTTAACCTTAGAAATAATGAAGTCGTTCTATTGTTTCTCACAGATTTTAAGACAATTATTTTTGACTCAGATTTATAAATATATTATTTGTAAATAATGATAATTTTTTATTTATTTTTAATATTTACAACATCTCTTTAATTGGCACATTTCTTCAGAAATGTATTAAATAATTGTGACAAATTATTTTTGATACTAAAAGGTGTGTTCTTCTCTTTTTTAACATTGTACATTAACCGATCATGCTAAAGTGTTAAAGGCCTAGCATTATGTACATCTATATATGCATACACACACAGAGCTTTGAATTAAATTGAATTTTCTTAAATGTTTATTTTGAAATTCTTAAGAATTATACATATTTTTCTCATTTACTTTGTGCTTTATTAAAAATGAGCAAAATTAATAACTGCAAATGATTGTGGAATATTATTTTGATAGAAACATTGAATTCTATTTGCTAATAGTCTATTTAATATGCTTGTTCAATTTCTATAAGTGGTATGATCAATATACAAAAAGCATTTAGAAGGGTTCCTAATCAGTAGTGTTCCATAAGTGTCTTAATCATGTTTTAAATGTAGGAGTTGTACTCTTTCTTGATTTTAAAACTGTAAGTTCTTATCTCCATAGACAATAAGAAAACTTTCTTGTAAACCAACCTCCTATTCAATCTTATCTTACTAAACTTTCTATTAAAAGTGGGTTCATAACTTTAGCTTTATATTTTTCATATCCTCATAAGTAACATGTGTATGCCATCTTATCCTATTTCATCCAGGTTAGAAATAATGTAATCAACCCTTTCTTAAGAATAAGGACGAATCAACACATAGTTCTTGGTATTTTTATCCATTAAACACATACACACACACACAATAACCATCACTTCACACCATCAATATTTGTAATACTCTCCATTTCTAACCAAATTATCCATATTTTTTAACTCAATACTTTAGACTGATTCATTCTCATCATTATTTTCTTCACCACAGAACTTTATTTCTTGGCTAGCTGAAATCTGTAAGATGCATTATAAATAGAATTTTTATCTTGATGTGTAAGGAAACATAACTATAATCTTGTTCCTATGAGATGCCAAAAAGGTTGGCAGTTTTAAATTAGGGTCTCAGATTTACTCGAGTTCACTACTTGTCTGGGACACCACTGCTTTTTTAAATAAATAAATGAATAAATAAATAAATAAAGTGTAGACATGGCTCTTTACTATGTCAAAAACACCAAGTTTACATTTACACTCAAAATACTTCTAGGAGTCTATGATTTATAAAAATGGCAAAATTTAAAAAATTCTAATAACACTTTTCAAAAACATTTTGTTTTATACTACTCTCGTGTGTGATTTATTATGTGTGGAGATTGTGAGATCAAATAAAAATTTAAAATAAGTTTGTCTCTCCCTGTTTAAGGCCATTAGCTTTCCCCTACCTTTTTCTCAGATGATCTTTCAGAAAAAAAAACTAGTGGCTTTAAGTACTTTCTTCTCTTCTTGAAATGCATAAATAAATGCATAAATCCTTTTAAAACTAGATAGACCTTTTGTCAGCTTCATGACCCTGACCCAGGAAGACTTAACTCTGGGGCTCAATGACTATCTCCTTGAAATGTAAACACCAGGACAGATAACCACATAATATCCCATTTCCTGTGTTAACGGGAGTCTAACTTTTGGTAGACTCCTTGGCCAAGTTGTAAAACTACTTTCTGTCATAAGATACCAGAAGTTTGTTTGTACTCCTGGTGAACACCAGTGGTCACATTCTAATTATTGGGCGAGATTGGGATTAACTGTGTGAAAATGGTGCTCTCAAGTCCCCTACTTGATTACCTTGGACATTTGCATGTAATCGTTTGTACCTGCCTGGCTATATGTAAGGGTGAGAGCCCCTAGCAGATTGTCTGGGATGTCTGTCACATTCTGGTTTAATGCTTATTTAGAATAAAACGGTTTTCTTTCTCTACTACCCTTGGGGAAAGGAATTCAGAGTTGGAGGACAAGTCTGTTTTCAATTATATCTCTCCAACAGAGTTTTATCATATTTTATGTAGATTGGCCCAAGACTGTCTACAAAATATGAAATGTAAATATCTTCTTCTCAATACCTAAGAGGAACATAAAATATATTCTAGCATATGTTAGAATTATATTATAATATTTATAGATGGGGTTGCCTAATTTATTTACTTATGAAAAAATAAGTTGTGCACATATTCATGGATTAAAGAAAAAGCAAAAAGCATGTGGCGATTGCCTTTTATATGCAAATTTCTCTGTTTGTCTCTGAGCATGTGTGTGAAGGAGCAAGATAAATAAAACAAAATCCTTGCCATAAAATGACCCAAATTCCCCTGAGATTTTCTTTGTCTCTTCCGAGGCAGGGAGTCATTAATATAGTCTAAGACCAGTGAAATAAGCACTATCATTCTACCCACTTTATAAAGTGTCCAAAAGTAATAACGCTATTAGCTCATAATGCTCCCTTAGTAATAGTTATTTTACTAATGAAAATGATGATATTCATCATAAGAGTTAACCCAAAAATACTGTAGATAAATATGTCATATATTAATGACTATTTCATATTTAAAATACAATTGTTCATTAGAATATTTCCGAAGAGCAAGTGAAATCCTTAGCTTAGATCATTAGCTAATCACTAAGAACCATGATTAAAGATTTTTGAATGCCTCACTTTCGGCAAAATATCCTACTGATACTTTGAATAGCAGTGAATCTTTATCAAATTTCTGATATAAAAATGTTTAGGAGATTATACTCAAATTTAATGTATAAAAAGTTTTATTATAAAAAAAAAGGACATAAATGTGTTACTATTTACCTAGTAGAATAATAAAGAAATGAAATACTAGTCACAGAAACTTGTCTTCTAAATAGTACATAGTATCATAACTAGTTATAGTTGTTAAATTAGAGATCTTTATTATAACTAGTATATAGTATCATATTATAACTAGTTATAAATGTTAAATTAGGAATCTTTAAAAAAATTAGGAATCTTTATTAAGAAACTAGAGAAAAATTTTTGGAATGTTTTAAATAAAATAATATAATATAATTTGGCAAAAACTATAAGTCTTCAAGAAGACTTTGAAAACTTGAACATAACTATGTAAATTTTATAAATAGCATTTATCGAATATACATATTTCAAAAGAGTAAAGTAGCAATAGAAAAAAGTAAGATTTCTTTTTAACCATACAAAAATATTGGAGAACACTGACATATTAAACTATTATACTATCTACTAAACTGAAAGTTCAATTTGAGAATATGCTAATACTTTTATGACTCAAGCAGTACTTAAATTATAAAAATTAGTAATTTTCCAAGTGCATACCTAATTGTTTGCATACTAGTGATTATTTTCTTTTGCAATGATTCTGGAATCATAATTTTATCACTTCACAGTGTGACAAACTAACAAAATAGTACCCATAATATTGGAGAAATAAAACTTTATATTTTTATTTATTTGTATTATACAAGGTTACAGTAGCAAAAATATTTGAGGAACAAAATTTTAATACTTTTATTAATATACTTATTTTTGTGTAGCCTGAAATCCCCAAATTCTGAAATAAGTACTCTAAAGGTTATATTACATTAACCTGATGGCAGAAATTTGCATAAAATTTATAGAAAGGCACACACAGCTCTCTATTTCTTTTGAAGTAAATAATTGTATAACACTAAATTAACTGTGTAATGATTTACGTGTTTTAGTATAGATTCCTCCACAAATTAGAGAATTTGCAGAGATTTATTTGTATGCATTATAGTATATTTTGGAAGTAATACCGAGAGAAAATAAGAAATTGAGGAATAAATAAGATATTTTACTTAAAAAAATGAATGAATATACACTGCTTCATCTCAAATCATTGAGAGCATAAACGCTGTCAACAGAAGAGTTAAAGTGTTATTCAATGGACCTTTAGCTGTATGGTCTGCAAAATATATTTATGATTTCATTGCTTTATAAAAATAGCTTTATAGACTGAGAGGATAGACTGGATCATTTTATAAGAAAAGATAAAGGAATATTATCAGAACCTTTCCTAGGAACAATTTTTTAAACAAGAGAAAATAATCATAAGAAAATGGAGAATACTAAGAAAAAAATTCTACTTGAAAACAAAGGAATGAGGGAGGGACAAAGTGAAAATGATTACTGCATGCAAAAATGTAATTAGATAGTCAGATAGAATGAAGAACATTTGATAGCACAACAAAGTGATCATAACTAACAATCGTTCAAGTATATTTTTAAACATAATTAAAAGTGGAATTGGAATGTTCATAACACACAAAAAATGAGTGTTTGAGGTGATGGAATTACTGTTTATCTAAGAATTAAATATATAGTTTTTAAAAATACAGATCACTTATTAAGAATGATTATGTTGCTTGACGATGTCCAGATAGTGATTCAGAGATAAATCTTTGTCATTATAACTTTCATGAGTATTTATTATTAGCATTAGATTAAGAAACATTGCATGTTAATCAGTGGGATGAGAAGAGAGAGAGATTATTTGAAAAAATTATTTTCAACTAGTCAAGGCACATATGTAAAAATATTTGGCTTTTTCTCTTGAATTTTTTAATGGTTATATACCCTGATGACAAAACTAATAGCCACTGCTTTTGGAGAACTTAACAGAGTGGAGAGTTTATTCACACTGCTTTACTATAGAATGTCTTATTTCTGCCCCCTAATTCCCTAACGTTTCTTATCCATAGCATTTAGCAGTAACTAATGTCATATGAAGTTGTTGGTTTATTTATTAACTTTTCATTTACTCCGCTGGAATATAAAGATGTTGAAGACAGTGCCTACATGGGTTATAGTCCCAGTTTCTGGAATAATCCTTGGAAAATAAAAGGTATTGAGTTAACATGTTTATTGCAGTTCAATTCACAATTGCCAAGAACGGGAAGCAACCCAAATGCCCATCAGCAAATAAATGGATTCACTGTGGCATACCTATACCAAGGTGTACTCGTCAGCCATAGAAACATGGAGATTTTATTTTTATTTATTTATTTGCTTATTTGTTTGTTTATTTATTTATTTAGTGAGACTGAATATCATTTTCTTTCCCCTGGTAGAGTTCCTTGGCAACATACCTCACAGTAAACTTAAGCCATCCTCTTGTCTCAGCCTCCCAAGTACCTGGACTATAGGTGCTTGCCCCAACACCTAGGCATTTTTGACAGACAGGGTCTCACTTTTGCTCAGACTAGTGTGGAACTTGGGGGCTCAAGGGATCCACTTGCCTTAGACTCCTAGAGGGCTAGGATTATAGGCGTGAGCCACGGCCCTCAGCCTAGAGGGAGACTTGACATTTTTTGTATTTATCTGGATAAAGGTGAAACTTGTTCTTCTTAGTAAAGTGTCTCAAGAGGGAGGGGGAGTATCTAATGTACTCAATATTAATATGAAACCAATCTATAAACAACTACACACCCACATGAAGGAAAAACACAAATATAGTCCAGGGAGGGAGAAAGGAGAGGAGGGAGACAGGAGGTGGGTGAGAGGGTGATTGGTAGGGTCTCACCTCATGGGCACAATGGGAGGGTGTTCAGCACCCCCTTGGTGAAGGACTCAATTACAAGTTGAACTTTATCTTAGAAATTAAAACAATACAACCTAAACTTTTGTACCCTCATATTAATCTGAAATTTAAAAAAAAATGTTTTTTATTTAAATGAAGGAATGAATTTACACAAGATGTGAAAAGATGGTGTTACCATGTTTAGTTCCCAGTGACCCAGTGAAATTATTCATATTTTGAACAGTAAAGCTAATTAATCTAACCTAATCTGCTCATGAAAGCTAAGACACAATTTGATACTATGTCTAATATTATCTAAATCTATGTTTTATTATATTTTGTTTTGTTTTCCTAACACCTCCTGTCTCTAAGCTGTAGCCATGTGCCAACAAGGGTTTTATTCTATAGAGACGTTTACTGTGGTTAAGTGTGTGGAGTACCTTAGGGATATCACATTTGCTGCTCAGATCTCTGGCCCACTTACACCCATCTCACAATTAATTGGAGATCCTCGTAGTGCAACAGAAACTTTATGAAACTTGATGTATTTTATGTTAAGGTTACCTACTGTGATCTTTTCTAAAATGTGAAATTGAATGAATATTCCATTAGACATTTTAGAAAGAAACTCAGGCTATGGCATATGCAATGTCAAAGAAATAGGAATACAGATGACATTGAGATGCTGACTTTGTAAAATATTCATGACAATGTAAGTATCTATTAAGAAAGTTAGAATCACAAAAACTTCTTGCACTGGAAATAAATTCTTTTTTCCTCACTTAAGAAGACTATGCTATGCGCTATGCCATGCTCAGCGCATTCTTATTTTTGAACAGGTCCTGCTATTATACATATGGATACATATTCACATAACTGCTCCCATTCCTGGAAGTGCTTTTACAGCTATAATTGTCTGGAACTAAAACAACTATTCTGGAGTAAAGCTTTTCAAGATCCTTTGCTAGCAGACTTGATTATTTCCCCATTTAGACTAGGGGACTTTCTTCCATGACTGTGTAAACACTATTAGAATTTATTACCATCTATGCTATTTTCTGCTCCCTAATGCCAAGACTCACCACATTTTCTATTTTTGTTATTCTCATTAGGTTTGTGGCATGTTCATTCTTCTACCAAAAATTTAAGTTACCCTTTGGAGAAAAAGCAGTCACTTTTGAATTGAAGAAAATTCAAAAGTTGATATGTGGGTTTGTTGAATAGATCAACAGCTCAAAAATAAAATACAAAATAATGGACTATACTGCAGGGAGAGAGTGTGTATGTGTCCACACATGTAAAGTTGTGGATAGACAGAATTGTTTACCCTTCCACATGCAGGTATAAGAAAACTTTGGAAGAAGAGGAAAAGAAGTTGTTGCAGGGAAAAAATTCAGAATGATTATGAGACTTCTCATAATACTTAGGATGATGTGTCTGGAAATATTTGTAGAGGGAATAATGGTTCATCTGAAAAGAAACATGCACTTTAATGATTTTGTATTTTTTTAATTTATCAAGAAAAAAAAGTCCAGGCTCGGCGCCTGTGGCTCAATTGGCTAAGGCGCCAGCCACGTACACCTAAGGTGGCCCCCAGCCCGGGCCCGCCAAACAACAATGAAGGCTGCAACCAAAAAAAAAAAAGGCCGGGCATTGTGGTGGGCACCTGTAAGCTACTTGGGAGGTGGAGGCAGGAGACTCGCTTGAGCCCAGGAGTTGGAGGTTGCTATGAGCTGTGATGCCATGGCACTCTACCCAGGGGGACAACTTGAGGCTCTGTCTCAAAAAAAAAACAAAAAGTCCATAAATGGACTAATATTCTCTGAGGTGTATAAAGAGTCACACTTAGTGATACCCTGTCCACGAGTTTCCTCATAACAATGTTTGGGCAGGTAAAGTTCGTTGAAGATATGTTCCCTGTACTGACAAGGGAACTTATAACTTAAGGGTTATATTGCAACTGAAGTCAAATCATTGGGGAAATTTAGGATGTATTTGCACCATTTACCTCATACTTTTGAACCTTATTCTACTAAAATTGTCCACTTGAGTCATTGTTTTCATTTCAAAAATTTTTAAAAAGGGCAGCGCCTGTGGCTCAGAGGAGTGGGGCGCCAGCCCCATATGCCAGAGGTGGCAGGTTCAAAAACTGCCAAAAAGAAAGGAAGAAAGAAAGAAAGAAAGAAAGAAAAAGAAATTGCTAATGTAACCTGCCTTATAAATATTAACATTTGTATCTAGACTTTTAAAAGACATAATACAGGGGATTCTGGGAAAATGGCTAACTGGTAGCAACCCCAGTCAGAGGCTCCTGAGCAAAGGAAGAAAAACTGGTTGGAATCAGAATCTATGAAGCCAAAGATGGGGAGCTGAGCCCAGAAAGAAGTTCGGCAAGCTGTAAATCCAAGGAAGGTCATTTAAGAACACAAAATACAGGTACAAAGCGGGCCCCAGAACTGCTTGCTAGAGCTGCCCGCCTCCCGTGGGTGGCAGGCAGCCGCAGAGAAGTCCCCTGTGCTGGGAAGGCACAGAACGACTTGGTAGAGCCTTGCTCACTCCCATGGGTGGCAGCAGATGAGTCCCCCACTCTGGGAGGACTCAGAACTGATTGCTAGAGCCGCAAGCCTCCCATGGGCGGCGGGTGGCCGGAGAGGAGTTCCCCTGCTCCGGGCAGCCCCTGAACTACTTGCTAGAGACTTGTGCACCCCGCAGGTGATGGCAGAGGAGTCCCCCACTCTGGGAGGACCCAGAACTGGTTGCTAGAGCTGCGCGCCCCCTGGGCAGCAGAGGAGACCTCAGCTCCAGGGCTCTGGGCAGGTCCAGAACTGATTGCTAGAGCCACACAGGCCTCCCATGGGCAGCGAGTGGCTGGAGAGGACTGCCACAGAAGTACTTGCTAGAGCCTTGCGCACCCCCACGGGTCATGGCGACAACTCCCCCACCCTGGGACGGCCCAGAATGGCTTGGTAGAGCCGCGTGCCCCACAGGCGGCAGAGTAGATCTCTACTCCAGGGCTCTGGGCAGGTGCAAAAATGCTTGCTAGAGCCACACACCTCCTGCTGGTGGCAGGTGGCAGCAGAGGACTT
>CAUYQV010074012.1:0-10594 GCA_963574575.1 Galagoides demidoff | reverse complement strand
GAAAGTAAAATAAGAGCTGAAATTTAGAGACTATATTTTAGAAAAATGTTGCTGAAAATTTTAAAATTCTCTGGAAATTAGGACTCCATGAAGAAGGAGGTAGGATGGGCCCTCTGGGGAGGAATAAAGAGGGTTCCTCATAAACAGGGAAACATAAACAGAGAAACAATATTCACCACCTATCCCAGAATCCAAGGGGGAGGGAGCAGGGAGAAAGTTCCTCTCCTGGTCAGCTACCTCGTTCTGCATTTCTATCTCTTTCAGCTTCTCTGCCACACACCTTATTAAAGTGAGCGAAGGGAAGACAGGCAAAGGGGTCCTACAAAATATACACTAAACCTCCATCCCATGGCTTTCCATGGCTCATCCTCAAGGACTAGTCATCTTAAACATGCCTTGAGTAACTAAAAAAAAAAATTTTTTTTTTGAGACAGCTCCAAGCTGTCCCCCTATGTAGAGTGCTATGGCATCACAGCTCACAGCAACCTCCAACTCCTGGGCTCAAGCAAGTCTCCTGCCTCCGCCTCCCAAGTAGCTGGGACCACAGGTGCCTGCCACAATGCCCGGCTATTTTTTGGTTGCAGCCATCGTTGTTGTTTGGCAGCTCGGGCTGGGGATTCGAACCCACCACCTTAGGTGTACGTGGCTGGCGCCTTAGCTGATTGAGCCACAGGCACCGAGCCAGCTTTTTTATTTTCCATAGAATTTGTAATTCTCAATTTTTTGTTTTCAATTTTCTTGGTAGTTATCACTCATTAAGCACCCAATCCTCTGCAAATTTCCAAAATCTTCTCTCAATACTTGCAAATTCATCAAGTATTCTGCCAACTCCTCTGTTCATTTTCTCTCAGAGTCTTTGTCCTCCCACAGTTTGGCAGGATTCCCTCAATGTCTGGTGCCCAATCTTACCTAAGGACCCCTTCTTTGGAACTCTTTTTCCCTCACTCTTGGGTTTTATCTCCTTTTTCCAGTATCCCATATTGTTTTTTATTTTCTTAGTTTATTCTTTCTTTCAAGACACTCAAAACCTCCAGTAGCTTCCTTAGATAGCCCTCATAGGAGGTAAATTTATTGTGAATTTACATATTTGAAAATGTCTTCACTCTGACTTTTACTTAATTGATAGTTTGGTCATGTACACATTTCTAGGTTGGAAAGATTTTCCCAAAGTCATAAATTCATCATCTCCTGAATTCCACCATTACTGTTGAAAAGATTGAAATTATTCTTGATCCTCTTGGTACAACTGCCTTTTTTCTCTGGAAGATTCTCTTTCCTTTGTTTCAGAATTCTGAAATTTCACCACATTTTATCTTTCAAAGTTTTGTTTTTCTCTCTGAAGAGTCTTTGTCAACTTCAAATGTATAATTTGCTTGTCTTGAATCAATGGTCATAGGTTCATTTTTCTCTATTTAATAAATTGGTTTTCCCCAAAACATCTTCCAAAGAATTCATCCATTTGCCATTTATTGGTGGAACCACCTTTATTATTTATATTTCATCCCTGACCATGTGACTTGCCTCCTGTAAGAGACCCCCTGTTCACCCTAGATCTGATGCCTGGCCTTGCTTGCCTGGCAACAGGGCTTCCTTCTTCATCTGTGACTTGTGCTGTACCTCCACCTGTCTGCTTCCAGCCCTTAGTCTAAAAATGCCAACTGCTCCCCCAGCCCCAAATGATGCCATTGCCATCCCTAATGATTGCTTCTCCAAGGATAGTTAAACAGAAAGAAGCATCTCAATTGTCTGACATTCCTTGAGAAGAAAAATATCAGGAAGTTATTGCATTATGGGTAAAAATCCTACATTGCTACAAAATTCCTAGTTAAGAGATTGCTTAATTTCAGTGGGAATTATGAAATTCTTTTCCCCAAGACTATGATATTTAATTTAAAATGAGATGAGGGTCTCAAAATGTTCAGGAGAAATCTAGAAAGGAGTGAAATCTAGTGATCTATTGTGATGGCTGCCTGACCAGGACCTTTCCATGGCAATTGGCTTGACTTCTCAAAGAGTCAACTGCCCCAGAACTACAAGGAGGTATTGATGATGTTTACAGTATTAAAGACATAACTTAAACACACAACTTGTGGTGGCATCCATAATGCCAACTTTGTACATGGCAGGGCACACTACTATTACTATATTGCAGCCTGGGAGCTGTGAACATATTTTAATAGGAGCTAATGTGTATTGGCCTCTATGTAGCAAAGGTCTTACATGTGTTATACCAAATATTTAGAAAGCCTTGCAGCAGAAAACCCTATTTTAGATATAAGAAACCTGAGATTCACAGAGGTCAAATAATGTGTAAAAGAAATATGAATTCAAATTCTGATCACAATCCAAAGCCTATTATTTCCCACTTACCATGACATAATTCATATATATTATATACATACACACACCTATATATATACACACATATATATATCATAGTTATACATATTTAGGAGGTAATGCAATATTTTGATATATGTATACAATGTGTAATGATCAAATCAGGGTAATTGGGATATCCATCATTTCAAGTATTTATCTTTTTTTTTTTTAAAGATAAATTCTCACTTTATCTCCCTCAGTAGAGTGCTATGGCGTCACAGCTCACAGCAACTTCCAGTTCCTGGCCTTAGGCAATTCTCTTGCCTCAGCCTCCTGAGTAGCTGGGACTACAGGCACCCGCCACAACACCCAGCTATTTTTTTGTTGCAGTTTGGCCAGGGACAGGTTTGAACCTGCCACTGTTGGTATATGGAGCCAGCACCATACTCACTGAGCCACAGGCACCACCCTCAAGTATTTATCTTTATACTGAGAACATCAGAATTCTTCTCTTCTGTTTATTTTGAAATATCCACATACAACAAATTATTGTTAATGGTAATTTCCCTACTGTACTCTTGAATACTAGAATGTATCCCTTCTATCTAACTGTATTTTTGCAGGTGTTAACCAACTTATCTTCAACCCCTGCCTCCTCTTCCTTACCAAGACGCTAGTAACCACCATTCTACACTCTACCTCCATGAGATCCACTTTTTTAGCTCTAACATATGAATGAGAACATGTAATATTTGTCTTTCTGTGCCTGGCTTAATTCACTTAGCATACTGACCTCCAGGGTCATTCATATTGCTGCAAACAACAGGATCTTATTATTTTTATGGCTGAATGATTTTCCATTGTGTACACATACCATATTTTCTTTATCAATTCATTCCTGGAAGGACACTCAGGTTGATTTTGTACTTTGGCTATTATGTAGTGAAGCAGGAAACATGGAAGTGCAGATATCTCTTCTATATATGAATGAACATTATTTCTTATGGTAACATTAAGCTCTGAATAGAGGTGCTTTTCAAAACCATCTCCTGGTGGTGTGACACCTACACCACATTTTCCTGGCAGGTTATCGTGCAGCGCTGCCTGTGCGGCAAGGACATGTCCCACGTGAAGGCTGCCTGCATCATGTGTGGGTACCTGAAGCTGCTGCCCATGTTCCTCATGGTGATGCCGGGGATGATCAGCCGCATTCTATACACAGGTAAGCCCTGAATCCTGTTTTTCTTATGCTTGAATTCTGAAACCTATTTTCAAGATGTTGCAAAATCTTAAAAAACTAGAAAATTTATTCTAGATAGAAATAAAAGAGAAGGGAACAGCTTGCACAGAGGATCAGAGAAAAGAAAATTTGGCATGTTTGACATTCTGCTCCCTTATCTTTTTTATAGTACATGTCTGTCTTCGTGTAGCCATTTGAGTCTGTGAGTCCTGTTTTCCTCAGTGGCTTTAGATTTAAGATGTCTAGAGAATATGACAAAAGGCCACTGGAGGATGGGTAAAATCAGGCTAATTTGAGTTGGGTAAATGGCTGTGGCACAGTTGGGCCATATCGCTAACTAAGAAGGTATCTGGAGATGCCTTGTCATGTCTTGGTCCTTCAGAGATAGCTGGAGAACTGAATCAATTTTTCACTGCTTTGGGATCAGGTTGTTTGGAACACATTAATTTCTGATTCAGCTGAGAGTAACTACTGGTGTTGAACTCTTTCCTTAAAAATGAAATTTCTTTCTTTCTTATGAAAAGTAGAGGAAAAATAACTGAGTCTTACTTGGCTGACTCATTTTTATCGGGGGTAATCCATCAGGTAACACTGAATGCACTTCACGTTTTCCCAACTGGATATCAGTTTATTTCACTGAAAATCTTGTTAAGATGAAAATCATGTAGCCGACATCACTTTTTTTCTTTTTTCTTTTTTTTTTTTTTTTTGAGACAGAGTCTCACTTTGTCACCCTTGGTAGAGTGCCATGGCATCATTGCTCACAACAACCTCAAACTCTTGGGTTCTTATAACTCACACAGCTGAGAAGGAGACATGAACCCCACTTTGATGTAATTAGAAATTTATTACACCTGCAGGGGGTCATTGCCTTAGGAGGCAAGCGATCCTGAATGACAGATCAAATGGGTCTTTATACCCTATTTTTGCATCACAGCAAGCAGGCAGAGGTGCAGAAGCTCTTACAGTTAGCCTTGGGTGAGGGGAATTGCGTAGTACAAGAGGGGGTAGGAGGTACGACAAGCCTCTCCTTCCTACATACTTTCTTATCTTAAGTTTCTCCTCGAAGTTCTTCCCCCTCCCTACACAGTCCCTTATCTTCAGGCCTCTTCTCAGAGTTCTCCTCACCCTTGAGGAAGCTGGAACTAATGGATTCAAAGGAAGTTTCTTTTTAAGGGTAGGGAGCTTGGTTATCACAGGTTCAAGTGATTCTCTTGTCCCAGCCTTCCAAGTAGCTGGGACTACAGGAGCCCACCACAACGCCCGGCTATTTTTAGAGACAGGGGTCTCTCTCTTGCTCAGGCTGACCTCAAACTCCTGAGCCCAAGAAATCCACCCACCTCAGCCTCCCAGAGTGCTAGGATTATAGGTGTGAGCCACCATGCCCTGCCTCCCAACATCACTTCTTATTATAGCCTTGCAGTATTGTTTTTAACAGCAAAGAATGTGTAGATACCCAGCAAACACAGGATGGCCAGTGAAACCATTCTATACTTCCTATGTGGAAAATTGCACACACAGACAGAAAACAACCTCACACTTGGGTAAATGCTGAAACAACTATGTCACTATTAAAAAAAAAAAAGGCTACATAATAATTGTTCAACAATTACAATAGTTATGCAGAAAAAAATATTTCTCTGTGGAAAAGGATTAAAAAGTGAATAAAAAGCTAACATGCTATGGTGTTATTTTTCTGGGTGATTCTTTATCAATTTTCCCTTTTATTGTCATGACATAGTGTAAGGGGGAAAAAACCATTCTTATGTAGCTGCCAGAGAATTAAGTTATCATCACACATGGGACAGTCATGCCAATTGACCATCATTACTGCTTAGATATAGGTAAAAACACTAGGCTAAATGTGACTGGATGCAGGACCTAACTTCCTGTTGTTATTGTCATCATGTTGTTGCTTATCTCCAGAGTGTGGTACTCTTGGAAGAATTTTGTCATTTTTCTGGAGGGTGGGATCAGCTCCCTCTGTTTGCTCTGATGCTCTTATTGGGCCACATCCCAAGAGGGGGAGCCTTGCCAAGCCACAGAGGTGAGACACTTATGGGTCATGTTCTGGACAAAGGGACCAGATCTGTAGGATGGAGTTCAAAGTTGACTCTGATTTTCAGGCAAATGTTTTTCCTTCCCCTGCCCATGATTGTACAACTTCTCCCTTTATCCAATAGTTGTGGGTTGTGCCTGTTTGAGCCTCCCTGACCTCACCTCTGAATCTTTCCCCAGATAAGGTGGCTTGTGTGGTGCCTTCTGAATGTGTGAAGCACTGTGGCACTGAAGTTGGCTGTACCAACTATGCCTATCCAACACTGGTGCTGGAACTGATGCCTGCAGGTAGGAAAATGTCCCTGCTAAGACATTCTCTGAGGCCTGTCTATGAGTGGGGCTTGAGGAAGGGTAATGGTATAATCCTTGGTAATTCTCACTTCCATTAAATCAGTTCTGTTCACCAGACATTTCTTGAGAACCTTCCATAAGCCACCGGCCCTATGCAAGTCATGGAGATTACATAGACACATCAGATATAGTTTCTGTTAGAAGAATCTATACTCCTTCCATTTCAAGACTGTCTTCCAAGACAATCAAAAACATTTAAATGATCTATTTGTCAATAAAAGAGTTACACAGTCATAGACATCAACTCATAGGACAAGAGGTTAACTATTTATCCTGCTTCCTGTGGTCCATGATAGACCTAATAATAGATCTCAATCTATTTAACTTCTGGCTATTTTTTGAGTGCTAACTATGTGCCAGGCACTGATTTGGTGCTTAGAAAACATCAGTGAAGTAGATACAAAATCCCCTAGCCCTTAGAACTCACATCCTGGTGTGTGGGATAGACAATAAACCACACATACAAAATAAATAAGTAAATTATCAGGGAACCAAAAGGTGCTCATTGCTGTGGTAAACAGAAACAGACCAGAGTTTGGGAATGACTAGGTAATCTTGTACCCAAGGCCCATCAAATGTCAGCTAACGCTTCTGTGAGCTTTGTCCAGAGGGAGCATGAACCACAAGCAGGGCACTACACATAACTCATCCACAGTCTGTCCTAGAAGATTTAGGGCCCTTACTAACTGGCAGAGAGATATGGAGGTCAAGCTCTCATTATGGTTCAAAACTCTTGGCTTTTACCACCAAAGATGCTTTAGCAGAAACACCTGCTAGGCTCCTTCCTCTGAAGTCTTCAGGAAGCCCAGAGTTCCTCTCCAAAGAAAGATGGTTTCAACCTCTAAGTTTATGTGAAGGACTAAAATTCTATACTGGATTGTTCTCAGATCACCAAGAAATGTCCAGGCAACTCCACATACTGATGTATATTGATAAATACACCACTTAATCAAGGTTCCAGATGATACTTTTATCTTTGAGTGACTCTCTGGTTAAGCAAGGCCCTAATGGAGCATGGTGTCCAGTCACTCACCAGTGCCCTCTCCTGCCCCCAGGACTGCGAGGCCTGATGCTGTCTGTCATGCTGGCCTCTCTCATGAGCTCCCTGACCTCCATCTTCAACAGCGCCAGCGCCCTCTTTACCATAGATATCTACACCAAGGTGCGGAAGCAGGCATCAGAGAGAGAGCTCCTGATAGCTGGAAGGTGAGGGAACCCTGGTTTCTTCCCAGAATTCCTCTGGAGAAATGCAAATGTTGACATGGGCTAGAGCTCCCTTGTCTATAGCTTTGGTGAAACTAAACATCGAGCCCTTGAGTGAGGGAGGGATCATTAGAGGATGTTTAATTCAACATATGTCTTTGCAGGTGTAAAAACTGGAGCCATACCTTTAAATGAAATAATTGCTCTTTCAGACTTTCAAAGTTCTCTAATTGTCTCTTATTTCTTTCCCTCCTTATACTGTTCTCCATGCACATCTTTGTGTAACTCCTTCAGCACTTTAATGGGATGTAAAATTCCCACCTCCTCTAATGTGTTGTTGTGTCCAGCAGTTTCCAGGTG
This sequence comes from Galagoides demidoff, assembly GCA_963574575.1. Lineage (NCBI taxonomy): Eukaryota > Metazoa > Chordata > Mammalia > Primates > Galagidae > Galagoides > Galagoides demidoff. The sequence goes on along the minus strand of CAUYQV010074012.1, from coordinate 3,060 downwards.
TATCACATGGAGGTAATAGATTAGGATATCCAAACACTGACACAAACACATTCATTAAGAATTGGACCATATTAGAAAGGGGCTAATTTCAAGACACTGCTGGGAGACTTCAGTCCCCCAGGGGTCCCTGAGCAGCCAGGGAGCCTTGAAGACAGTAAGCTTGAAGGAAATAAGCAGGAAGAATAGATAAATAGTCTCCTTTCTTCCCTTCATACTTTTCACATGGACCCTATAATGTCATAACATTTCGCAAAATGTTTTAAAATTTAAAAATAACACACACTCATACAGAAAACCTGCAGAATATAAATGTCTGGATCAGTGACACATCACAAAATGAGCACCCACGTAACCACTAGTGAAGTTGAGGAATGGAAATTAACAGCTTCCCCCTTCCACCTTGAGCCCCATATCCCCAAAGCTAACCATGTGACTCCACATGCTATAGTGTAGTCTTTCCCAGTTTCAGCCTATTGAACTGGGAAAGACTAACTCAATATGTATTGCTTGGTATATGGCTTCTTTTACTCAATGTTATGTTTGTGACATTCAGCCATGTTGGTATGTGTAGCTATAGTTTATTCATTTTTTTCTATATGGTAATATATTAGAATTTATCTACTCTGCTGTTCATGGCTTGAGCACTTTTGTCTGTGTCTCCTGGTGCACACAGATTTCTGTCGAGTAGATCACTACAAGTATGCACATATTTCAGTCTTTTAAAATCAGAACCTACTCCCAAAAGGTGTGCCATCCACCATGACCCCCCCATCCCCCTCACTCCTCCTCTCTCTCCAACCCTCATTCCCCTACCCCGCACCTTATATTAGATCACTCTACCATCTTCATATTAGAATTGTGTTTTGGGAGATAGTAGACATTCGATAAGAGAGGAAGGAAAAGAAAAAAGTCATTAAGTCATCATTCAGGAGGATATATGCTTATGTTCATAGACCTAATAATGGGATTCTGATTAGAAAGGAGTATGGGAAGAGACCTTTAAAAGAGAAGAAATTGCTCACAATTCTTGCAAAAATGACCAAATGGATGGTGATGATAATTCCAAACATGGTTAGGGTGGTAAGATAATGGATACATCATTTCTCCTTTTATACTCTCCAATTTTTTTTTGTAATGTGTATTTTCTATAATAAAAATGTGTTATGTGTATTACATCCTTGTGGTTTAGCCCTTGAGGTTTATTTTGGAGCCTCATCATTAGGTGGAATGGGAACTGAAGCCCTACTATGCTCACCTTAACCTCAATTCTCCCTCTCCACAGAGGGAGATCCAGTGTAGGGACACTCTCAGTACAGCCTACAAACACAGCACCCACAAAGATCAATCTTGGAGGGGCAATGCCAGCTTTTCCATGAAATTGTTGTCAAGAAAAGCCAACCACAGGTCAGGTGCAGTTTCTCACACCTATAATCCTAGCACTCTGGGATGCTGAGGTGGGTAAATTGCTTGAGCTCAGGAGTTCAAGACCAACCTGAGCAAGAGCTAGGCCCCATCTCTACTAAAAATAGAAAAACTAGCCAGGCTTGGTGGTGCATGCCTGTAGTTCCCAACTACTCAGGAGGCTGAGGCAAAAGGATCACTTGAACCCAAGAGTTTTAGGTTGCCCTGAGCTAGGACACCATGGCACTCTACTCAGGGTGACAAAGAGAGACTCTGTCTCAAAAAAAGAAAAAGAAAAATTAACCACCTATTTAAAAGATTACATTTTGCTGATGAGAGTAGTAACAGCTTTAGTAAATAAAACACTTGGGAGAAGAACCCAAAGACCTGGCTTGGCCCTGATCTTGGCTCTGGACAAATGCTGAAGGGGAGGGAAACAGTAAGGTACGCATGTTATCTGTGGCCGAGAAAGTGCCGACTGGTAATTAGGGGATCCAGCGCATAGTAGTCCCACTAATAGATATATGAACATGAGCATATACCCTCCCGAATGATAATTTAATGATATTTTTCTCTTCCTTCCTCTCTTATCTAATGTCTACTTATTGTTGTGCCCTGGAATTCCACAAAGACCACACTGCTAAACAAGCCAAATTTACAGCAGAGTTCTTTTATTGAAGAGCCGGCTGGCAACTGCCTCAGTGTCCCACATGGGGTTTTTGAGAGCAGCCCTGAGTGCTTAAGGGGTCGAGTTTTTAAGGCTTGGTCTGCATTCTGGTTGGCATGCAGGCTGTCCAGGTAAATTTGTTTGGGTTAACAAGCAAGCATCATATAGCAGCAGAATTCTGCGGTTAGTTACCCATACGTCATACATCTTTGTTTTAATATTTTCCCCCTATACATCTTAGTTTCAGTACTTTTCCCCACCTGATATTGCTTAAAAGTCAGTCCAAGAACAACTAGTACCTCCCAGTCTGCTTTCCAGGGAGTTAGTCAATCAAGAAACTGCAAATGAACTAGAAGCAAGAAAACAATTAGTACTTTCTCATTTATCTTAGGAGTGAACTAGACTTATTTCATTTCGTTTGAAAGCTTGAAGTCTGGAAATTTGCTAGGAGTTAACTGTATTTTTCTATTATAACCTGGGCCTAACACTATCTCCCACAACACAATTCTAATATGAAGACAGTAGATGATCTAATACAAGGTAGGGGGTAGAGGAATGAGGGAGTACAGGACAGGAGGAGGGAGAAGGATGGGGGTCACATTGTATGGGTATACCTCTTGGGGACAGGACACAATTACAAGAGGAACTTAACCTAACAACTGCAATCAGTGTAACCTAATTCTTTGTACCATCAGTGAATCCCAGACAACAAGGAAAAAAAGATTTTTAAAAAACTTACATTTTTAAAATTCCTGCTTCATGGAATTTATGCCTTTGTGGGGAAGATAGATAGTTAATAAATGTATGCTGCATTGGTGGCAAAAAATGCTGTGATGAAAATTAAAGGAGGAGGCTCGGCGCCTGTGGCTCAATCGGCTAAGGCGCCAGCCACATACACCTAAGGTGGTGGGTTCGAATCCCCAGCCCAGGCCCGCCAAACAACAATGACGGCTGCAACCAAAAAATGGCCGGGCGTTGTGGCGGGCGCCTGT
>CAUYQV010074010.1:0-13041 GCA_963574575.1 Galagoides demidoff | reverse complement strand
TAGTGCCAATAAATGTCAAAGGAATGGGGATTTCAGATTTACAGTAGGAACTTTAATCCATTATTCAGACCAGCATCCAAACAAATTTTACTTTTAAAAAATCTTTCTTTCTTTCTTTTCTTTCTTTCTTTCTTTCTTTCTCTCATTTTGTCACCTTTGGTAGAGTGCTATGACATCCCAGCTCACAGCAACCTCCAGCTCTTGGGCTTAGGTGATTCTCTTACCTCAGCCTCCCCAGTAGCTGGGACTACAGGTGCCCACCACAATGCCTGGCTTTTTTTTGTTGCAGTTTGGATAGGGCCAGGTTGGAATATTCCAGCTTCGGTATGTGGGGCTGGCCCTACCCACTGAGCCACAGGCGCCACCCCTTTATTTCTTTCTTGAGCTAAACAAAATCTCAAGTCCCCGTCACACCTGTGGCAACAAATTAAGAAAGACATCGTCAGATAGTTTTGAATATAAAAGGAATGGGCAAAGCGATCCCTTTAGCATTTTGGCCTTTTTAGAGCCAAAGGAATTTAGTTGTTAAGGTATTTATACGGGAGAAAGAATGTGGTAATAATGGTGATGATATTGATAACAGTGTGAAAACAGAAAATTCTACTTACTGAGCTCCCATTGCATGCTGGATGCTTGGCTATACTTCTTTCTTTCTTTCTTTTCTTTCTTTTTTCCTTCCTTCCTTCTTTATTTCTTCCCTTTTTTTTTTTAATATAGAGTCTTACTTTGTTGCTTTCAGTAGAGTTCTATGGCATCATAGCTCACAGCAACCTCCAACTCCTAGGCTCAAGAGATCATCTTGTCTCAGCCTCCTGAGTAGCTGGGACTACAGGTGCCTGCCACAACACCCAGCTCAGTTTTAGAGATGAGGTTTTGCTCTTGCTCAGGCTGGTCTCAAAACTCCTGACCTCCAGCAATCTACCCCTCTTGGTATCCCAGAGTGCTAGGATTACAGGTGTGAGCCATCATGCCCAGCCCTCTACACATTTCTTAGAATGATTCATTTAGTCCCTATGACACATTCTTAGAGTCTCAAACCTGTAATCTCTTCATCTAACTTTTCACTTCATGTGATGGTTGATTTCATGTGTCCACTTGACGGGGCCCAGATAGCTGATAAAATGTTATTTCTGTGTTGTCTCCACACAATAGAAGGGTTTCCAGAGAGATTAGCACTTGAATCATAATACTATAGAACAAATTAAAAAAAAATCACCCTCACCAATGTGGGGGACACCAGTCAATCTTTGAGGCTCTGACTGGAACAAAAAGGCAGAGGACAAGGTAGCTCTTTCTATTTGAGTTGAGACATCCACATTCTTCAACCCACCAGCCAGGGTCATCAGAGCTCCTAGTTCTAGAGTCTTTGGACTCAGTCTTGTGTACCATTGGCTCCCCTGGTTCTCAGGCCTCTGTACTCAGACTGACTTTCACCACTAGAGTTCCTGCTTCTCCAATTTGCAGACAGCATATCCTGGGACTTCTTGGCCTCTGTAATTGCATGGGCCAATTCTCACAATAAATAAATAAACAAACTAATTATTTTCTCTTGTTCCCCTGTCTAATATACCTGGTAGATCTCTGTTTTTCCATTTGAAAAGTAGAGACAGCAATTTTAAACTTCCAGAGTTGCTATAAAGATTATGAGACAATGAACCAAAAACCCTTAGCACAGTGTCTGTTATTGTGTAAGCATTCCAGAGTAATTGTATTTTTCTACCTGTTATATGAATAGTTCTTTAGCCACATGTCCAAGGACTTCCATGACCTGTCTCACCTTGCATTCAGCTGTGTGTGTCATGCCTCCCCAAGGGCTCTGGCACAGCCAGGTGGCCTCCCCAGCTGTACTCAATTTTTTCTGGTACAGTATGTTCTCCTCTCCCTGGTCTCAGTCCCTATGCCTCAAGGTGACAGAACACTATCAGAAAAATCACAGGATATTTTGTGACCCCCCCTTATCAAACCATGTGAATAGGTGATGCCTTTGTCTGTGCCAGAGTGAAGCTCCAGGTACCCTTGTGAGTCCTAGTAACTTTCCAGGTTTTCAACCTTTGGCAACCTACGTCCCAAGGGAAGGAGGTAGAACATTTTTAGATGCATTTCTCTTAGTGTTTTCTAAAGAAACATAACCAACAAGAGATATATATGTAGAAAGAGATTTATTCTAAGAAATCACTCATGCGATTATAGAGGCTGACAAGTTTCAAGATCTGTGGGGTAGGCTGGCAAGTGGAGGCCCAAGAGAGCCAAAGGCTTGGTTCCAGTCTGAGAACCAGGAGAGTCTGTGGTGTAGTTCTAGTCTGAACGCTGGCAGGCTTGAGACTCAGAACAAATGTGTTTTAACTTGAGTCTAAAGGTAGGAAAAAAATCATGTCTCAGTTGGAAGGCAGTTAGGCAGGAGGAATTCCCTCAAATGTTCTATTAGACTTTCCAATGATTAGATGAGGCCTACCCACCAGGAAGGACAATGTGATTTACCCAATTTAGTAATTTCAGTGTTAATCACATCCAAAAATACCTTCACAAAAACCAATAAAGAATATTTAACCAAATATCTGGGCATTTTATGGCCCAGTTAAGTTGATACGTAAAAGTCACCATCATAATTTCGATTCTCGTCTCTTTTGAAGCCTCTTTCCTCACCCCTCTGTGTAAACTCATATTTTCCCCAAAGCCTTAAGTTATTTAAATTTTGCCCACCAGTCGGGGTGAGTTTCATTTAAGGGGTACTAAGGGAAGAATGGGATAAGGAGGGAATGGCAGAGGTAATTAACAGTCATTGTCATTTTGTTTCTTGTCAAACTCAAGTAGTTGGTAAAAAGAAGCAAGGAGGATGCCCTTATGCAAGTATGTGGTCACTCTATTCAGCTTGAGATGACAGTGCCAGAGCAGAGAGTGGGGACATTCCTGCTAGTCAGTTACATGAGCATCTGTTCATTACATGTCCCTGTCTGTAACCCTTGGTCTTAGCAACATCAAGCCTCTGCAATCTTAATGTGTTAATTTTTCTCAGTTTACTCCAGCTCCTATCTTATTCAGTGTCATCCCTGACACTTAATTTATGCTCTTTCCCTCTCTGTCATCCAACTGCTACCACCCTTCAACGCACAGCTCAATTTTGCCTTCTCTTAGGTGCGTTCTGGAACTATTCCTGTCCTTAGTTATTCCTTTTCCCTGTATTTGTTTCTTGTCTGCTTTTCTGCAGGCTGACTCCTGTCATTTGGGCAGATAAATCTCTGTGACTTTTTGTTATAATTGGCTATTTTCCCTTGTTATTTCCCCATCAACAGAGTAAACAACCTCCCGACAAAGCTTTACTCCTTATGTATCTTTTTTAGGACTTAGAACAGTCTTTTAAGAGTTGAATCCTGTTTCACAGACACTTGGGACTAATGAGCAACTCTTGATTGTGGGCTGGATCACATCACTCCTCTCGGTAAAGCCCTGCAATGACTTCTCGCCTTACAATAACACCCAAAGTTCTATAATATAACAAGGGATAGCTTGATCTGATCCCTGGTTTCTTCTGATCTTGTCCCCACATTTTCCCTGCCCGTTCACTGGAACATCACCTAATTCCCCGCCAGGAAGGCCTCCAAAGTGTGGGGGTTTCCAGGTATTACCAAGGCAAATAAAAGTGAAAATCATATGCTTAAATTGTTTCAGTTGAAGATAAGAGAGGATATCTCCCACTTTGTATTCACCTTAGGAAACTTGTAAATTCTTTCTCTGTCTCTTTGAAATGAATGTAAATCTTTTAAGAAAATGAAATAAGCTTTAGAACCCAGGAATGTCTTTTTCTAGTGCCCCCAACTCCAAGTTTCTGTGAGCAGGTAGGAGACTCACTTTGGTAGGTGCCTGGATCCTAAACCACCTCCTGTTATAAAGATGTAAGAAGTTTATTTTTCCTTTGGATAAAGTCAATTGGAAAGCACGGATGGCCACCCCAATTACCTGATGAATCTAAGATGAACTGTGTGTGACAAATGGTGCTGTCAAGTCCTTTTGGTGAAGAGCTGTTCCTGTTTATCTTGAGAACGTGTATGTAACGGGCTGTATCTGCTCAGCTATGTATAATATAAAAAGGTGAGATTTCTTTCTGTCTTTGCAATTTCTTAGCAGGTCACTTGTGATGTGTACCACATCCTGGTTTAATGGTTTTTTTTTTTAAATTCCAGTTTAATATGAGGAATTGATAACCTACAAATGATTAGGTTCCATTGTTTGCATTAGTTAGGTAAAGACCTGTTATGGTCACCCTCACCCTGGAGGTGTGCCGTAAACCCTTACATTTTGCCTGTTAGGTCAGAGCACACCAATCCCCTTCTGCCCTCTTCCCAAAGCTTGAATTTAATCGAGCTTTCCTCTTATGTGGGTGTGTAATTGTTTGTCTCCTGGTTTCATGTTAGTATTAAGTACATTAGATACTTGCTTTTCCAGTTTTGTGATACTTTACTGAAGAGAATGTTTTCCAACTCCATCTAGGTAAATACAAAAGATGGAATGCTTATTCTGAAATAAAATTGTTTTGTTTCTCTTCTACCTTTGTGGAAAGGCTTTCTGTGTTGGGAGATATTTTGTTTTTAATCGTATTTTTCCAGCAGTGCCTAGATGTTTCTACCTTGTCACTCGTACTAGAGACTTCTATCTTAAGAAAGGGAAGGTGAGGACTTGTGTCTCCAGTTTCCTCCTCCCACCCTTTTCTTTTAAACTCCAGGGTAGACTCTACCACTTAGAGTAGGTGGTGTGGTCTGAATGTTTTAAACCCACAAGTTGAAATCCTAGCCCTCCAGGTGATGGTGTTAGGAGGTGATTAGGTCATGAGGACGTAGCCTTTATGAATGGGATTGGTGGGCTTATAAAGGGGAATCTAGAGAGCGAGCTTGCCTCTCCCCCCATGTGAGGGCCCAGCACGACGGTGCTGTCTACTCTAAGAACCAGACAGAGGTCCCTTTCTAGACACCAAATCTGCTGGTGCCTTGATCTTGGACTTCCTGCCTCTAGAACTGTGAAATATTAAGTTCTATTCTTATGAGTCACCCAATTTATGGTATTTTTGATATGGCAGCCTGAATGGACTAAAACAGTAGGTTTTTGAAATATCAGATCAGTAATTTCTCAGGTATAGTTTATGCAGAATATTGGAATATGCTAATTCTACCAAATATATTTTAGAATTTATGACTGTTACGCTGACCAAGTAGAACTCCTAGGGGAGCTGTTCAAGATGACTTACATTCCCCCCCCCCCCCCAATTTCCATTAATAATGATTTCGAAGGTGATTTTTTTCTGTCTTTTGGATCACATTTCAGATGCCATACTGTTTCCATTGTCTTACAGATTAAGAAAAGAAAACAAGCTTTCTGATCATGTTAGTCTGAAGAATGGTTTCAGTTCAAGGCTGAAAAGGTCCAGCTCTGTAATAATCAAAACTTCCCAAGATGAAGCTTTCAGCTTGCTCCAGCAGCACTGGCTAAGCCCCAGCCAGTGAATATGTTGGAGAGGCCAAGAGGTAGGAGGAGATTTCTTTGGAAAACGATAAGAACCTGGGTACCTTCTAGCTGACCCCCATGGCAAGTATAGGCTCATGCTTTATCTTATACTTGAACATACTTTTAATCCTGTGCAAGCAAGAGTTGGGCTTCACCTTTCTACTTTAACCTGAGACCAGCAGCAGGAAGAGAGGCAGAGTCAACCTCTTCCTTAAGCATCTGTCTCTGCTCCCTACTCTCTGGGCTGCTCTGACTTCCTTGGGGTTAAATCAGGGAGTGGGAAAGAGATCTCGCCCTCTGACCACCTAACAGAGGTGTCCTCTCTATTGTGCACATTTTGGAGCTGATTCTTGCTCTTGTGGGCCTCTCACGCATATGTCTGTTGGACCTCTTGGGTTATAATTGCTCTGCTGGACTGCTCACATCTTTCCTCAGTGTCTATATCTTGTGGAACCATCTAAGCTATTTCTGCTGAGATCTCTTTACCCTTTGATCAGGATCCCTTGGAAAACAACTCAGGCTGACATTCCTACCCCAGATTAGATCTGGTAGCCAGTAGCCATGAATCTTTGAACAGCCATGGACAGGAGCAAAGTCCTTGTGAAATTCAGCCCCCAGTTCATTGCCATGGGGCATTCAGCCTGGTCTCTTACCTGCAGGCACTTTACTACCTTAAATCAGATTCCAGTTTGCTGTGCCTTCCAAACTTACGATACAATAGAACAATTCACATTAAGGCTTCAAACGAGAAAATATATGAGCGTATGCTTTGAATTTCTTTCTTTATTTTCTTTTCTTGAGACAGTCTTACTTTGCTAACCTTGGTAGAGTGCCCTGGCATCATAGCTCACTGCAACCTCAAACTCTTGGGCTCAAGTGACCCTCTTGCCTCAGCCTACCAAGGAACTATAGGCACTCCCACAAAGACTGGCTATTTTTAGAGACAGAGTCTCACTGTTGCTCAGGTTGGTCTTGAACTCCTGAGCTCAGGTGATCCACTCACTTGGGCCTCCCAGAGTGCTAGAATTATAGGCGTGAGCCACAGTGCTGGGCCCATGAGCCTACACTTTTCATGGAAAAGGCCCATGTTCTTAAAAAATGTTTTCCAAAAAAAATCACTTCTCTTTCCTAACTCTTGGCCTCTCTGACATGCCTAGTGACTCAGATAGGCGCTTAGCTGGGTGCTGCAGATCTAAGTCTCTGTAGCCTCCTTTACAAGTCCTTGTTACGAGAACTAGCACCTCATTTGGAATGTGAGAGCTGTTGCCACAGAAGCTCAAGTACACAGCTTAAACTGAGAACCAGTCTCGTTTTGCATTCTTTAATATTTATCACTTAGTGAAGAAATATACTTTTAACCTTGGACAAGGAAGAGTCAGGCCTCAACCTTCCACTCCAAAACTTTTGGACTTATTCTTGCTCTCCCATTCATCTTACATCTCTTGATCAACTGGTGCAACAAGCATCTTGATTGTAATGTCATTGAGAAGAGGTGGGTGTCACTTCCAGTTTCTACTTGACAATTTTAGCCCTTTGAGTTCCAGCCAAAAGGAACAGACGGAGCAGCATGGACAACAGGAGTCAAAATGAGAGATCTGATGCCACAGAGAAAGCAAAGGAGAATTTTCATTCTTCTGTTGGGATAATAGAATAGTTCTTGTTTTGGCCATTTCTGTACAACATCTACAATAATGTGACGAAGTGAGTGTACACAATGGAAAATAAAAAAAGGTGCAAGTGAAAGATTTGGGGTCTAGTCTGGGCTTTCCACTGTTGGGGTGATTGTGCCAATCTGCTCTAAATGTGTTTCATTATCCACAAAGTAAGGGTATTACACCAGTTCTACTACTATCTTACTCTGTATGAAGTTTCATTAATATTAATAGTATATAAAATAATTCTATTGCCTATGTGTTAGAAATTGGTTTTGATATAAATAGCTAAGTAGCAGCAATTTCAATCCTTATCATGAAAACTTTTGTGAGCTTCATTCTTCAGAAAGAAAATGCCATATTTAAAGTGAGTATTTCTTATTTTACAATTTTATTTTTTATACATAATATCTAGTTTAATCAACGTTTCCTTAGAGACAGAGAGATGGAATTCTAGAATTTTGGTTTTGACACAGAGATTCATTATGTTGCCCTCAGTAGAGTGCTATGGTGTCACAGCTCACAGCAACCTCAAACTCTTGGGCTTAAGTGATTCTCTTGCCTCAGACTCCCAAATAACTGGGACTATATGCATCCACCACAACACCGGACTATTTTTTGGTTGTAGTTGTCATTGTTGTTTGGCAGACCCAGGCTGGGTTCGAACCTGCCAGCTCCAGTGTATGTGGCTGTCACCCTAGCCGCTGAGCTACAGGTGCTGAACTAGAAGCCTAGAATTTGGAAAGCAATTTTTTTTTTTTTTAAAACCTCTTTGCTGATTGTGCTGGGAATTTAGTAAGGCAGAGAGGGCTGCCTGCTTTCACCTGTGACTGTGGGTCAGGTAGAAAAACTTTTATTTTTTTTAAAAGATTACAAAGATGAAGAATATGGCATTTTGCAACAAAACAAAACAAAAAACACACCTGTAACCTTTGCTCTCAGTGGTATTTCCCTTATAAACATTGAATAATGGAAAAAATCTTGCAGTAAGAGCAGGTTGCTATTAAAGTTTCATAAACAACAGCGAAATGTGTAAGGAAACAATATTTTGCCATTTGGTTTTTTCTCTCTTTTTTAAAAAAAAAATAAGTTTGGTCTTATTGTGCTGTATGTTTTGTTGGATTCTACAGTAGGTGTCCACTCTTCTATTACCTCAGTGCCTAGATAAAGGGGTAAACTCATGGATTCAGACAGGGCGGTTCTTATTTACTATGGTATCTCCTGCATACACTAGCATAGTGCCTAGGATACATTAGTTGGGCATTAAATATTTATGAAATGAATCAATTCAGTAAAGAATCAGAGATACTGAGAAGGGGGTCTAATAAAAAAATTTCAGGTAAAAAAACGAGGTGATTGGTGCTGTGATGTGTGTACAGAGCCTTAACTATGAAGTCCAAAGCAAAAAGTCTTTGCAGACAGCATAATCACTCTGTGGAATCCAAACTGCACCGAAATCAAATGAAAACATCTTTAATTAGTGTCAGGAATTGTCCTGAAAATTTTTTTTACACGCTATGATGGATGAGATTTATTTCACGCAATTGTATCTACACCACAAAGAGTGGCCAAGTCACTCCCCTCACTGAGGGTATATAAAGTCCCAGGGAAACTGGTGACAGTCATACTCGGGATCTTGCCTGAACAGCAAACCAGCTCACCCTGCCTGACACCACGAGCTGGTACTATGGGGGCAGCTATTACGAAGGCCTGGGCTGTGGCAGCTTCCGCAGACTGGGCTATGGTTGTGGCTTTGGAGGTTATGGGTACTGCTCTGGTTACGGAGGCTACGAGTATGGCTGCTGCCGCCCATCTTGCTACGGAGGATACGGCTTCTCTGGCTCTACTGAAGAGCAAATTTATTCTTTCCATCACTGGAACCCTTATATTCTCCTTATGTATTTCTGCTTTTGGGTCCCTTTACCCCTCACCCCATCAATTGCACAGATAAACCAGCAGAGGCCACCTTGTGGTCCCTTCAAAATCAAGACTCAGTGTGACCAACCAGCACCAGGGGCAGGAACTGTGCCCACAGAATGACTTAGAATCTCACTTTTTGAGCTGGGAATTCCTCGTTTGCCTTTGAATATATGGACATGGCACCACCTCTTTCATTTCAATAAAATAATTTACATAGCAGAGCAAGCCTGGTTAGACATTTTTTATTTTATTAGGATAAAAACAACACGAGATCTTCCACGTTAAATTTTTGAAGCACACAGCACCTCCCTGCTGAGCGCAGTGCTGCACCGTGGTCGCTGCGCCTGTTTATCTTGCTTGACTGCAACCTGCTGCCCCTTGGTTAGTAGCCTCCCCTCCCCTCTTCACCCAGCCCCTGGTAACCACCATTCCACTCTTTGATCTTGAGAATTTGATTATATAGATACCTCATAAAAGGTGGAAGCATGTTGTATTCGTCTTTCTGTGACTGGCTTATTTTATTTGGTTTCATTTCTATTGATACATTTCACTGAACTAGACCCAAACTCTCTGGTCTGGGCTTATTCATTATGGTATACTCCCAGCACAGAGAAGGCAGTCAAAAAATATTTGTGGATTAAGAAACTTACTCATGGGATTTACAATATAGGAAAATTTTAATCCATCCAATAGTCGTCTAAAAATGGCATCTTAATTTTGGAATCACAGTGTTCCTTCACACCTCTATTCTCTTCCTACCCACTTTTCCTTAACACACACACTCACGTGCTGTAGTCAAACATCTTTCCTTTTAGGCAGGTGCCCTAAAATATAGCCTGAGGGCCACATGCAGCCCACCTAGGACATTTATCCGGCCGCCAGATGATTTTGCCGCCGCTGCCTGTCCTGCTTAGCAGCCAACCGGTACCAGGACCCACAGTCCCACCCTCCAATGGTCTGAGGGACAGTGAACTGGCCCCTTGTTTAAAAAGTTTGAGGACCCCTGCTTTTAGGTATAATCAACCTTTGTCCCAGGGGCTGACAGAATACCTCAACAATGCCTTGCGTACCCTCTAGATGTACCCCCTTACACGGTTAGGGAGAATGCTTTGCAATTGTCAAGCAATGTGAGTTGAAAATTGTTTCCCATCAAGGCAAGTCATAGGACAGGACAAGATGTTTGCAACATATGTGGCTGGAAAATGTGAGCAATTCAACACCACTATAAACAGCCCAATGCCAATCAACGACAGAATGGAAAAATGAATTTTTGATCCACAGCACTGGAAATGGCCAAACTGGAGCTACATGCAACAACTTGGCCACAGTCCACAATAATATTGTTGGGTGAATAAATTCGGGCCTAATAGAATGAATACAGTGTTAGCCCATTTATCTAAGGTCCCAGATAAGAAAGACCAGGTTAGAGGGCCTGAAGTCAGATGGGGGTTATGTTACAGGAGATAATATTTAAGCCCAAGGTGTTGGCACTTTTCCACGTTTTGACCTGAGAGTGGTTACATGGATGTTTTCGCTGATGTCATTAAACAATTTATGTTTTGGGTATTTTTCTGCATGTGTAGTCAATTCCAAATTAAAACAGTTAAAAAATTGATTAATACCCATATGCACATTTGGTAGTAAAACTCAGTGGAAACCAAGCAGGTGTGAGGGGGCTGGAGAGCAGGGCTAAAATTACACCTATTGGGTACAATTACACTGTCTAGGTGATGGGCACACTTGTAACTTTGACTCAACCTGTTCAAAAGCCATTCATGTACCCCACACATATGTGCCTACTACCATAATATCCTGAGATTAAAAAACAAAGTGATTAAGTTAAAAAATGATAACACTGAAAAGAATCAACTATGTTTCCAGGTTTAATTTTTCCAAATACCGTGCATTAGAGAATATTTTGCATATGTACATTAGTCTGCATTTTCTGAGAAAATTTTTACCTTATTCTAATATTTCTCTCTATTATTTTTTTATTAAATCTTAACTTTGTACATTGGTGCATTTATGGGGTTCAGGGTACTGCTTTGATAGACAATGTGAAATGCTTATATTGAACTAAGTAACACATCCATCACAATTATACTCATTCTCTCCTTTTTTTGTTTATTTTGGGATATGTAGCATTTTAAAACATTCAGAATATTACTGGGGTCTAAATGTTTTGGTTACATGGATTGCTTTTGTACTGCTTGCATCAAAGTTGTAAGTGTGACGGTCATGCAGATGGTGTACACCGGACCTGTTAGGTGTGATTTCACCCGTTGCCTCCTCTCTTGTCCCACCTGCTGGATTTCCATTGAGTTTTACTTCCATCTGTGCATATGAGCGCCCATCAGTTAGTTCCAATTTAGTAGCTGAAAACATCTGGCATTTGTTTTTTCATTCTTGCAGCACACAGAAGAGTGGTCTCCAATTCTATTTTCTACTAGGAGCAGACAATTCAAATGGTTTCCCAAAACAGATTTTTTTTTTTCAGTATCTACTGTGTATCCCTTATTGACTGGAACATGTAGGGATGTCAAATGAATAAAATATTACTTTTGGTGTGAAAAAACTCAAAATACAGCAGTACATAATAGAACCATATGTGAAGAAGGGAGGTATGAGATGGGGAAGATGAGGTCCTATTCTGAAATCTAGAAGGGAATCAGGGAAGTTTTCTCTCATGCACCCAAATGCCAATTTTGGGATATTTGCACATTACAGTATCTTTACTGTTGTCACACACCTAATCGCACTTGAAAGAATAAGACCTTAAGAAAGCTAAACAGTAACTACGAAGAAAATCAAGTTAAAAAAACTTGAATCAAGAAACTTGTTTACCTATTGGTTTCTCTCTTTAGCTAATATAGAAAGTGCATTCTGCTCCGCAGATACTGAGTATATTTGCCATATAAAGTGAGGCATCAGTGTTCTGCTGGTGAGATGAGTAGGCGATGGCTATGATTTGCAGAGAAAAAAAAATTCTAGCTCCATACTGATAAAACTTCACAGGGAAATTTGACATCTAAAACTTGTTGTAGAATGATTTTTGAAAATTATAGAGTAGGCTAAATTATACTTTGGGATATCATGTGAGAAACTGTGTTATCCTGGCATTAATGATGCAAATACATTAGCAAAAATGATGTTTGCCTTTCCTTGAATTTATCAACTCTCTTCAAAGGACTCGGAGAAGTAAAGATATACAGTTAATGTTCTTTGTGTTTCCTGAAGATATATTAGTTAGGCAACAGTATTAATGATTTTCACATGAAGCCTTCAGCACTCCAATAGTGTGTCTGATGTGTTTAAGATAGGACAGCAGAGATTTAGCAAAATCGATTTCTTATTCTAATGAATATGTCTGAAAAATGTATTTGGGAAAAACAATGGTGTGGAAACCAGGAGTTACTCATGAGGGTGATGAACGCAGAGATCAGCCACAAATCTTGGCCAGGCAGTTGCTTTTATGACCCCATTGGCAACTAGTATCTTCTATTTGACAGAAATAATATACCACACATGAACCTCTCACTAAATTTAACTTTCCCCAAATGCTTACCGAGATTTATCTGTATAGAATGGATTAAACTTTCAAGGCTTCAAAAAAAAGTGTGCATTTATTCCCAACTCACCCACTAAATATAATAGAATGCCAAGCTTGTGTCATGCTTGAAAGGAAGCCTCTAGGAATCATTGTAATGACTCAGAAAGAGATGGCATTCAATGCTACCCTCTAAGATGTTAGGACCGAGGCTTCCAAAACACCTGTTTGTGCTGGAACATAAATCAGTACCAATCTTTTTTTTTTTGCAGTGAGAACTGATTTCTCTTTCTTTTTTTTATTAATTGATAGCTGTATACATTAATGCAAACATGGGGTACATTGTACTGTTTTCATATACAATTTGAAATACTTTCATCAAGCTGGTTAACATAGATTTCATGTCATTTGCTTAGTCATTGTATCAAA
>CAUYQV010074007.1:0-65452 GCA_963574575.1 Galagoides demidoff | reverse complement strand
TTTTTTTTTTTTTTGAGACGGAGCCTCAAGCTATCCCCCTGGGTAGAGTGCCATGGCATCACAGCTCATAGCAACCTCCAACTCCTGGGCTCAAGCGAGTCTCCTGCCTCAGCCTCCCAAGTTGCTGGGACCACAGGCGCCCGCCACAATGCCCAGCCATTTTTTGGTTTCAGCCATCATTGTTGTTTTGGCGGGCCCAGGCTGGGGATTCGAACCCGCCACCTTAGGTGTACGTGGCTGGCGCCTTAGCCAATTGAGCCACAGGCGCCGAGCCCCACCTCTACTACTTAATATAACATGTATAACTCTGAGCAAGTCAGTTAATCTAAGCCTTCATTTCTTCATTTATAAATCAGAAGATTATTCACCTCATATGGGTATTAGAAGATGAGATGAAAGTATTTTTGTTTCTTTTTCTTTTTTCTTTTTTTGGAGACAGAGCCTCAAGCTGTCCCCCTGGGTAGAGTGCCATGGCATCACAGCTCACAGCAACCTCCAACTCCTGGGCTCAAGTGAGTCTCCTGCCTCTGCCTCCCAAGTAGCTGGGACCACAGGTGCCCGCCACAACGCCCGGCTATTTTTTGGTTGCAGCCATCATTGTTGTTTGGCGAGCCCGGGCTGGATTCGAACCCGCCATCCAAGGTGTACATGGCTGGCGCCTTAGCCACTTGAGCAACAGGCGCCGAGCCAAAGTATTTTTATTTATTAGTTTACGTTTTGCTTTGTTTTTTGTTTTTTGTAGAGACAGAGTCTCACTTTATCCCCCTCGGTAGAGTGCAGTGGAGTAACGAGTCACAGCTTACAGCAACCTCCAACTCCTGGGCTTAGGAGATTCTTCTGCCTCAGCCTCCCAAGTAGCTGGGACTACAGATGCCCGCCACAACGCCCAGCTATTTTTTGTTGCAGTTTGACTGGGGCTGGGTTTGAATGTGCCACCCTTGGTATATGGGGCTGGCGCCCTACACACTGAGCCACAAGCACCTCCCAATTTACTTTTTTTTTGAGATGGAGTGTTACTGTTGCCCTGAGAAGAGGGTCATGGCATCATAGTTCACACCAACCTCAAGCTCTTGGGCTACAGCAATCCTTTTGCCTCAGCCTCCCAAGCAGCTAGGAATATAGATACCCACCACAGCACCAGGCTAGTATTTCTCTTTTTAGTAGAAATGGGAGGTCTCACTCTTGCTCAGGTTGGTCTTGAACTCTTGAGCTTAGGCAGTCTACCTGCCTTGGCCTCCCAGAGTGGTAGGATCATAGGCATGATCCACTGCACCCAGCCCATTAAAGTATTTTAAAAATATGAATAGTGCAATAACTCGTATCTGTAATCCTACAACTCTGGGAGGCCAAGGCAGGTGGACTGCCTAAGCTCAAGAGTTCAAGACCAGCCTGAGCAAGAGTGAGATTCCTACTAAAAACAGAAAAATTAGCAGAGAGTTGTAGCAAGCACCTATAGTGCCAGCTACTTGAGAGCCTAAGACAAGAGGCTCTCTTGAGCCCAAGAATTTGACATTGCTATGAGCTATGATGCCTTGGCATTCAACCCCAGGGGGACTAAGACTCTGTCTCAATAAAAAAATAAATAAGTAAACAAACAAACAGATGCTAATTAAATTATTAACAGTAGTCGTAGTCACTATTTTGAGGGGACATGATCAGATGTCAGGGGGCCTGAGAAGTCATTTTATCTGCCTAGAATAATGAGCCAGTCCACTGTTCAAAAGGGCTCTGTGCTGGAAAGATGGCACAACTCCAGAGCTCATGCAGCAATACCCTAAAGAGTTTTTTCCAACCCTCTAAAAGAGCTTTTGTGTGTAAACCAGGTTATTCTCATTTCATATGCCTTTAGGTTTTATTCATTCATTTAATGCAAATTTATTGAAATCCTGACATGTAACCAGCTCTGTGAAAAATCTCCTTGATTATGTAATAACACAAAAGATTGTCTTCTCAGACACTCAACTCCAATAGGGGAACTATGGCATGTATACAACTTAATTACAATTCAAGGCAGCATATAGTATGTGACATGTAGGTGACATATAAAATAAAAAGGATCCATAAAAGTTCAGTGAGGGGAGACGTCATTTCCAGTTAAAGCAATAGGAGTAATGATGGCAATAAGGCAGATATGGGGAAGAAAGCCAGTAAAGGGAACAGCATGAACAAAGGTTACAGGGATGCAAAAGTGAAAGCATGCCCAAGGTACGAAGAGCTATTTTTTTTGTTGTTTTTGAGACAGAGTCTCAAACTGTCCCCCTGTAGAGTGCCTGGCCTCATAGTTCACAGCAACCCCCACCTCTTGGGCTCAATGGATCCTCTTGCCTTAGTTTTTCTATTTTTAGTAGAGACGGGGAGGGGGGGAGGCTTGCTTCTTGCTCAGGCTGGTCTTGAACTCCTGAGCTCAAACAATCCATCCACCTCAGCCTCCCAGAGTGCTAGGATTATAGGTATGAGACACTGCACTCAGCAAAGAGGTTTTTTTATTTTTTTATTTTTTGAGACAGAGTCTCACTATGTCCCCCTGGGTAGAGTGCTGTGGTGTCACAGAGCAAAGAGGTTTTTTTAAAGAAGTTGCTGAGCAGTGAAAGAGGTCTTCAGTTTTTCTGAAAGTTGAACAAGGGATATTGAGGCTCATAAGAAACTTAGTGTTGGCTCTGCACCCATAGCACAGTGGTTATGATGCTGGCCACATGCACTGAGGTTGGCGGGTTCAAACACACCCCAGGCCAGCTAAACAATAATGACAACTACAACAAAAAAGTAGCTGGGCATTGTGGCGGGCACCTGTAATCCTAGCTACTTGGGAGGCTGAGGCAAGAGAATTGCTTAAGCCCAAGAGTTTCAGGTTGCTGTGAGCTGTGACACTACGGCACTCTACCCAGGGAGACATAGTGAGATTGTCTCAAAAAAAAATTAAAACAATAAAAAAAAAGAAACTTAGTGTCAATCCCTCTCTCATCTGGACATTCACACACTTAAAGTTTGCAGTGCCTCCCTTTGCACTTCATTGTAAGTGGTCTGTAAGTGCTGTCTTCATAGTAATGCTAAAGCTTCTTGAGGATGGGAACTATGGCTTCTTTCCTCCTATCCACTTGACGTTTAGTATAGTTCTGGGAACACAGCAACTTAGAAAATACTTCACTGACTAAGGAGCTGGGAGATGTTTAGGGGATCAAATGGGTAAGACAACTGGGAGGGACTTTGGAATCAAGCTTTGACTTGATTACCTGGACAAGGAATCCATACTCCAGAGTGGGGATGTTCTTGCAGTGACCACTGACCTGGTGAAAGTAAAAAGGCAAACCTTATAAGCTTCCTATGAAGCTGAAGATAAGACAGACTTCACTCATGCCTACCACCTAGGATTCTCCTAAAGTAGCTAAGGCCTACCTCAGATAAGTCTAAGTAATCCCAAAGCTGGAGAGGAGACCTCTGGCATGTTTTTGCCAAAGATTCTGGAAAAAGGCTCATCCATCCTCCAAAATAGATGGAATAGGTTTAGTACAGTAGCTGACTAGCAAGTGCTAACCACACCCAATAAAATCATGACTTCTTGAGATGTCTATCTCTAGGCTCTCTACTTCATAGCCTACTACCAGAGAAGTTTGGCAGATAATACAGATATAACCTTTCTGTTCATTAAAAAAGTGAGTAGAGTATGGTACATACTCAGGTTTTTTTTTTTTTTAAACAGAGCCTCAAGCTGTCCCCCTGGGTAGAGTGCTGTGGCATCACAGCTCACAACAACCTCTAACTCCTGGGTTCAAGAGAATCTCCTGCCTCAGCCTACCAAGTAGCTGGGACCACAGGTGGCCGCCACACCACCCGGCTATTTTTTGGTTGCAGCCGTCATTATTGTTTGGTGGGCCCAGGCTGGATTCGAACCTGCCACCTTAGGTGTATGTGACTAGCACTGTAGCCACCTGAGTGTCTTTGATTCATGATGCACTCACTTCATTTTGAGAAGCTATACTCCCACATTTCCACTCCCACCCACCTGATGCCCAAGTCAAACCCTCCCCAGCCCATGTACCAAAGGAGAGGTCCGAGCTGGGGAAGGGAGGCCCACGTGCTGGGGGCACAGGAGACCTGCCTGGGGGCTGGGAGGGTAGCCAAACACCTCCACTTTGGGATTCTTCATGGTGCAGGAGATGGAACGGTTCATGAGGCGCCCAACTCGAAGCTCTGGTACACCTAGTTTGCCTTTCAGCATGGAGTCCTGTATGATGGGGAAACTGGGAGACCTGGGAAAGAGATAGGGCAAAGAGAAGTGATGAAACTGGGGATTCAGTACAAGTCCTAGAAGGGAACTGGTGATAGTGATTCCTAGACCAAATTTCATAAGCCAAAGACAAACTCGCTCTGAGAAAACGTCTGCTGGATCTTAAACAATATCAAAACTAGTAGATCACACCACTGAATTAACTTTTTATGTCGTATCTGTGTGTTTTTCAGATTGGAACATAAGGGAGGGCAGAGACAGAGCATAAGTCAGTATGGCACCTGGACCAGGTATAGGATTATTCCATACCAGGTCTAGGTATCCCAAAGCAGCTATTTCATTTACTCAGAGTGTATATGTACACACATGTGAGAGAGAGAGAGAGAAAGTGTTAAACTGTGCTAGGCAAGAAGTACTTGAATCCCAAAGAGCCTAATGTCTACTGTCTATCAATAGCAGTATCTGGAAGCAACAGATCTGGATTTTTATCCAACTCTAGGGAGAACAGAAGGGATAAAAATGCAGGCCAGGGGTCATAAAATGGAGCGATAGTTAGAAAAAAATCCAGCTAATTAAAAAAAAAAAAAAAAAAAGAATCCAGCTAATAAATCAATGTGCCCCTGCATAAGAGCAAGGAATTGGTGCCTATTCTCTGACTCTTTCTCCTTAGGATGGAGAATAACGATGGGGGCCAAAGAAAAGAAAGATGGAAATATCAGCATAATTTTCCAAATATATACCATGAGCTAGGTATTGTGTTGGACCTAAACCATGAGGTGTTAACATTAGGTCAGGAGTAGAAAGATGAGGACACACATGAGACCGGACCATATGAAAGTTATCAGTAACTAAAGATATAGAATTCAGAGGACCAAAAAAAGGGACAGGAAAAGTAAATTCAGGTAATCAAGAAGGGTGGGAGCTATCACAATGATCTAGGAAGAACTTACTTGGGGATTGGTGAGAAGATGCTGAGGCCAGCGCGGAACTTCTTGATAGTACCACTTGCCTTGAACCAACTGTGTCTCTTCTCTTGCTGAGTCTTTAAGAAATCGTTGCTCAGATGTTTCCATTGTTGAGATGTGAACATACACAGGATCCTAAGGGATCAAAGAGAACAGGCTTAACCAAGATTAGGCAGGAGAGTAGTTCAAGAAATAAAGATTAAGAGAACAACTGATTTAAAATTCGGTCTCAGGGACTGCAAAACCAGTTGTGGAGGGGAACACAACTGGAAATGTTCTGGAAATGTACTGTCCTAAAGTTTGCCTTTACCCTAGGGGATACCTAGCCTAATGGATCAGAAAACTTCGGAGATACTTAGCCTTTAGAGCAGTGGTTCTCAACCTGTGGGTCACGACCCCTTGGGGGGTCAAATGACCCTTTCACAGAGGTCACCTAAATAAATCCTGCATATCAGATATTTACATTACGATTCATAACAGTAGCAAAGTTATAGTTATGAAGAAGCAATGAAAATAATTTTATGGTTGGAGATCACCACAACATGAGGAACTGTATTAAAGGGTTGCAGCATTAGGAAGGTGGAGAACCACGGCTTTAGAAGAAGATCTCTAAGGTGAGCCTTTAAAAGCGGTAAACCTTGTGACCTACTGCCAAGAATGACTATACTGTTGACAGTGGAACATAAGTGGTAGGATGGAAGTAAGTACCACTTTGTGAGCAGTGACATGAAGGGTACTGACGTTGTTAGGTAGAAAATTACATCCCTAAATTCCCAAATTTATGGTTTCCAACTTGAGCTGGGTCCTTAGCTAGACTTGTCAATCCTTTCACCTGCCTCTGATCAGTTCTCTCTAGCATTACTTTAAGCTATTGTTCTAAATCCTTATTACCTTCTTTAAGCTACCAACTTCCCCTACAATTGATTAACCTTTCTTCCATAATAGAGAAAGCCATCAGTTATCAGCTCCCTTAATTTTCCAATTGTAAAACAAAATTTTTTTTTTTTTTTGGCAGTTTTGACCAGGGCTGGGTTTTGAACCTCTGGTATATGGGGCCAGCACCCTACACCTTTGAGCCACAGGTGCCGCCCTACAAAAATCTTTTTTCTTTTTTTAAGAGAGCAAGGTCTTGCTCTTGTTTAGGCTGGTCTAGAACTCCTGAACTCAAGCAATCACTCACCTTGGCCTCCCAGATTCCTAGGATTACAGGCATGAGCTACTGCTCCTGGCCTACAAAATCTATTTCCATTTCCATCCTTACCTTGATCCCTCATTCCTTACAGACAAGGTGACCCTCCTTTAAGATCAATCTCTTTATATGTGCTCTAGATCTCAGCCCCATCTTACCTCTTTAGGGACCTTAATGTGTCAACGAGTCCCCTCTCCTGTCAGTTTCCTTCCTGAAGTCTACCAAAATTTCATCTTATGGAGCTCAGTCTAACTACCTCTACCTCTTCTTTTCCTATCCTCATCCAAATTTTTTACAATTTATACTCACTGTTTCTACTCTGTTGCCAATCATCCACTTCTCAACTTTATGTATTCTGATTTCTACCTTCACCATTCCACTAAAAACTTGATAATAAATCCTATAGAAACTCTTAAAGTTCTCCTCCTACTTATCTTCTCTGGCATCTAGTCCCTGTAAAACCTTTCTTTGTTTGTCTTGTATGCCACCATTGTCTTCTTATTCTTCTCTGACTTCCCTGCAGAGTTTCTTCCTTTGCCTACTCTGTTGGTTTCTGACTTCCCTGCAGAGTTTCTTCAAAATACTCCATAAGGGTATTTTGCCCTTGACCCTATTTCCTTTCACTTTTTATGCTCCTTTAGCAATCTCATATTCACCAGTTATAACTTCCATACACACACAGATGCATATTTTCAACCCTAACCTCTTCTGTAAGTAGCATATTGACATATATTGAACATCTTCACCTGCATATCCCAAAGGTACCTTTAAGCAACAAGCTAAAATGTTAACTAATTATCCTCATCCTATGAATGTGCTCCTCTTCTTCTATCTGTGTTTAAATTGTTGGCATCACAATATACTCAGACATCTAGACTGGAAACTTAGGAATAATATTCTACTATTCCTTAGTCCTTAGGACCATAATTAACACATCCAAATCAGCCTTCAAGTCTTGCTGATTTTCTCTAATCTGTCTCTTATTTCCATTCTTATCTACAGTCACACCTTAGTTCAGGCCTTCAGCATTTCATGTCTACAACTCTATAAAAGCCTCCCATTAAAGCAACGGTTCTCAACCTGTGGGTTATGACCCACAGGAACTGTATTAAAGGGCCATGACACTAGGGAGGTGGAGAACCACTGCATTAAAGTAACTCTGGTCCCTTGTCTCCTCCCCTCTACCTGTTTTGTACAATGCTACAAAATAGTTTTTCTAAAACTAAGTCTGACCTTGTCCTTTCTTTGCCTAAAACCTTTCAGTATTTCCACCACCTACAGGATAAAAGCCCAAGACCTTCCTAATCTGAATACCTATTATCTGGCTTTAGTTCCTACCACTCTTCCTTTGCATTTCATCAGCAATACTTAACTGCTTGAAGCTACATACATATATACTGCTTCATGTGACTACACCCCTGCAAATGTTATTCACTATCAGAGCTTGTCCATGTGGACAGCTCTTACACATCCCACAAAATCATTAATCATCTTTCATTCACAGTCCTTCACTTGTCACCAGACTGAGTCACTCCTTTACCTGTGGTCTTTCTAAACTTTACATTTTTTTTTTTTTTTTTTGAGACAGAGCTTCAAGCTGTCCCCCTGGGTAGAGTGCCCTGGCATCACAGCTCACAGCAACCTCCAACTCCTGGGCTCAAGCAAGTCTCCTGCCTCAGCCTCCCAAGTAGCTGGGACCACAGGCGTCCGCCACAACGCCCGGCTATTTTTTGGTTGCAGCCGTCATTGTTGTTTTGGTGGCCCGGGCTAGATTTGAACCCGCCACCTTAGGTGTATGTGGCTGGTGCCTTAGCCACTTGAGCCACAGGCACTGAGCCTAAACTTTACATATTCATTTGTATTAGAATATGTATCCATTGGGCTGGGCACCCATAGCTCAGTGGTTAAGGCCCCAGCCACATGCTCCAGGGCTATTGGGTTTGAACCCCACCCAGGCCTGCTGAACAACAACAACAAAAATAGCCAGGCATTGTGGAGGGTGCCTGTATTCCCAGTTACTAGGGAAGCTGAGGCAAGAGAATCGCTTGAGCCCAAGAGTTGGAAGTTGCTATAAGTTATGATGCCATGGCACTCTACCAAGGGTGACAATAATAATAAAAAAAAAGAATATGGGGCAGCGCCAGTGGCTCAAAGGAGTAGGGCACTGGCCCCATATACTGGAGGTAGCAGGTTCAAACCGGCCCCGGCCAAAAACTGCAAAAGAAAAAAAAAAAAAAAGAATATGTATCCATTGGACTCTATTTGGAACTTCACTGAGGGTATAAAATGTGCTTCATTTCTCTTTGTATACCAAATACTTAGCATAATGCTCAACACATTCAATAAACTAAAATCCTCTGAGTTCTCAAGAGTCTCTCTGGGGAAATCGTAAGAGGAAATATGAATGGCATGACTCCGATTCCAGGGTTGTACTTTTCCTTAAATGCTAAATAGTGATGAGCCTCTCCTTATGCCTCTAAGAAGTCTTAAGTTCTGACACCCAAGAACCACAGATTCCCCCTCTACACTAATAAATTTGGCTCCCCAAATATATCTTAGCTTTTCCTGGGCACATTTCAGGAAGATTTATTCTTTTGGAAGGAAACATTCCATCTAAGGCTCTGCCTGTCCATCCACATATTTGTATCTCTCTTTCCCTCAAATATCTCAGATCATAAAAGATCAAAGTTCTTACTTTTTCAACTGAAGACCGAGTCCAAACCCTTCCTTATTTGATGGCTGGAAAACCTCAATTGATGGCTCTGCAAAGAGAAAGTTCTTAGTAAGTACGCGTCTCTATCCTTCTGCGAGTCCAAAGGCACAGTTCAGTGGAACTTCTTCAGATTCTAAAAACAGAAGCTGCTGGATACTCTCAATAATAGTGGAAAAGGCAAAGGTCTGAGGTAGAGGGCAGGTTCTGGAAGATGTCTAATCAATTTTAAATACTTTCAGTAGAAAGTTGGTGGAAGGAAGAAAAATAAATTGTATTTTAGAACCAGAGAAAAGAGTACGATTAACCCAGAAGGGTTTTAGGGAATGGCTATCATGTGACAAGGGGATGAAGCCACCAATGACAGGAAACTAAAAAACCCTTACCAATGGCCTACAGAAGGAGCCCAAGGGCCTTCTTCCTAGTCTTTCTCTACTTCGGTTAACTTAGGACTTTGAATTACATCACACTCAGAGCACCTGCTTTCCCAAAGTCATTGTCTTTACCTGGTCCATCAAGGTACTGGGAGAGAGAGAATCGTAGCCTCAACACAATGGGTTCTGTACGGAGGACCTTCCAGGCTGTAGAGACTTCCTCCTAAAAGAATAATAAAAATAATTTCTAGTTTAGCAACATAGGGGAATGGACTTGAAGTTTCCCCATGTGACACATGCATGCACATGACAGTACACACCACTGTCTGCTGATGGTCTAGGAAAGACAGAGATGAAGAATATGTGCTCCAAATACAGCACTCAGGAACAAGACTCCTGGCCTACATGACAAATTCCACAAGTCCAGCTAGACATGTTGTTGGCAGGTACTAGCCCCACTTACATCGAGGAAGCTGATGTTGATGTGGAGGTCAATGTCCACGTCATCGATAGTTCCATATTCTCTATAGAGATACAGGCAACCACAGGTGAGACTCATTAAGGGAGAAAGACAGGAACAGAGACTGAGGAGAACTGGGTAGGACAGCGGAGATGGAAGAGCAGAAGGTATTTCTGTATACAGGGTCTGAGCTATAGCCTCATGCCACATATATTATCAGAGCCTCCTACAGGCCAGAACCTTTTGTACCTCCATGGTGAAACTATCAGCCTAGATGGGTCTAGAATAAGAGGAAATTTCTAAGAAAAACAGCCTTCTCTACTCTCTCCTGTCAGTCAAGCTTATATATTGAGCTATTTCTACCATTAAGTTCATAATTTATTCCCAAGCATACCGTAAAAAGAAAAAACATCTAGCCTTTTAACAACCCAGAAAGAAGCAGGTTGCTCCTTGATATCCTGAAGCAGAGTCCCACCTGATGGATACAGAGTTCTCACTGTAGATCTCCTTCACAGCTTCAATGTCTGCATCAAGCTGTGGGTGTCGATACAGGTCAGCTGCACAGCTCCCCTGAGATAGTTGCAAAAAGGGTAGAGAGGTGTGGGAAAAAATAGGCAGGGGAAGGAAAGATGAAAATGAAAAGAACACAAAGAGACACCAGGAAGAGAAGAAATCAGACAGCAGCAGCAGAGGAAGTTAAAGCCACTTATGTGAAGGCATTCTTGGTGGTGACCCTAGGTAGGGACTCCATCAACATACAAGTATCCCTCTTATCGCCACTCTAAAACTGTTTCACCAGACCAAAGGTAAGCTTTGCTTGAATTCACATCTTTTACATCTCCAGCTTTTCCTCTGGGATCTTAACCAGGATACTTACATATACATTCTATGACTATTCAGAAGAGGCTTAAGACTACAGCTTTTGGCTCGGTACCTGTGGCTCAAGTGGCTAACATACAGCCACATACACCTAAGGTGGTAGGTTCGAATCCAGCCCGGGCCCACCAAAACAACAATGATGGCTGCAACCCAAAAATAGCCGGGTGTTGTGGCGGGCGCCTGTGGTCCCAGCTTCTTGGGAGGCGGAGACAAGAGACTCGCTTGAGCCCAGGAGTTGGAGGTTGCTGTGAGCTGTGATGCCACAGCACTCTACCCAGGGGGATAGCTTGAGAGTCTGTCTCCAAAAAAAAAAAAGAGTACAGATTTTAACTCAGCTTGGTTCTATCAGAAAACCATTCTGAGAGTCTAAGTATTCTGCTTGGGATTGTGCCCTGAGTAGTAGTAGCATTAAGCAATAACCAGCAGAGTAATCCTTTAAGATGTGATCCCACTGGCCATGGAGAAAAAGAGTCAGAAAACATTGCTTATAACTAAAAACATATAGGTGGGTGGCACCTATGGCTTAGTGAATAGAGCACCAGCCCCATATACTAAGGGTGGCAGGTTCAAACTGGGCCCCAGCCAAACTGCAACAACAAAAAAAAAATAGCTGAATATTGTGGTGGGCACCTGTAGTCCCAGCTACTTGGAAGGCTGAGGCAAAAGAATTGCCTAAGCCCAAGAGCTGGAGGTTGCTGTGAGCTGTGACACCACGGCACTCTATCAAGGGCAACAAAGTGAGACTCTGTCTCTAAATAAAAATAAAAACGCATAGGTAGCAGGCAGAACAGAAAATGTAGTTTATTCTGAAACAGATAAAAATCCAGGCAACAGCAAGGACATAGATCAGCTCTAACAAGACTATGCTAAGACTATTCCAACATTATATTCTTATCTCATCTGGTGCTCTCAATAACCTCTTTCACTACTATGAATCCAGAGAGAAGCACACACCTAGACCATTCAACATGGGTCTTGGGAGATAGATATAACCTCACCTGAACTCCATAGAGAAATTCTTCTGATTCATTATCTCCCTCCGAATCATCATCATTCCAGAACTGGCCTTTGATGTCCTAATTATAAGAAATAAGAATACCATCCTTTGTTAGGTCCCTGTTGTCCTACGGAATAGGCTGGGGTAGTAATAGGAATAATAGGACACAGATTCCCGTAAGAAATGGGGAAGGTCCCTTGGGATAGAATAACCGAGGCCCTAAACCATTTATACCTTTCACCTCACCCTTTGGGAATGTCTTGGTCTCTTACTGAATCTGACCATCTCCATGGCATAGCTCTGACTTGATGGGACAGAGGAAAACAGTAGGGAATTTTACCCTTAAGACTCAGTGGGATGACTAAGACTCTTATAGCCAGTGGGGGAAGGATACAGAAGACTTCAATGTCAAGGCTGGTTCCTAAACATATCTGGGTTCCAGTATAAGCTAGCCTCTTCTAGGATCATTACCCAAGACAGCTCCCAAGGACACCTAAGCTCTCTTGTCTCATCATTCCCTTTCTATCTCTTAAAGTACAGGGTGTCCTAAAAGTCCCCCCACATATGGAAAATAAGAAATTATAGCGGGGCAGCACCTGTGGCTCAAAAAGGTAGGGTGCTGGCCCCATATGCCGGAGGTAGTGGGTTCAAATCCAGCCTCGGCCAAATAAATAAATAAATAAATAAATAAATAAATAAATAATAAAATTAAATTAAAAAAAAAGAAATTGTAGCTAAACCTATCTTTATTTACAAAATATTCATTATAAAATTTTACAGAGGTAGGCAACACATAGAGAATATTTTGTAATTTTTTTTTTTTTTTTTTTTTTGAGACAGAGCCTTAAGCAGTCACCCTGGGTAGAGTGCCATGGCATCACAGCTTACAGCAACCTCCAACTCCTGGGCTCAAGCAAGTCTCCTACCTCCGCCTCTCAGGTTGCTGGGCCTACTGGTACCCGTCACAACACTCGACTATTTTTCAGTTGCAGCCATTATTGTTGTTTGGTGGGCCCAGGATGGATTCAAACCTACCAGCTTAGGTGTATGTGGCTGGCACCAAGCCTTTGTAAATATTTTTTAAAAAGTATTTTGCAAATAGGGTGGTGCCTGTGGCTCAAAAAAGTAGGGCGCTGACCCCATATGCCAGAAGTGGCAGCCCCAGCCAAAAACTATTAAAAAAAAAAAAAAAAACAGAAAAGAAAAAAATATTTGGTGAAGAAAGGTACATTTAGCTACCGTTTCCCATTTCCCCTATGCATGATAATTTTAGAGGCAACATCTTGGACACCTTGTATTTAACTCCTTCCTTCCCAAGAAAACACACCTACACATAACACACCAAGTAATACTGTTTCTGTTCTCTTCTATTTCCTTTAGTGTCAAATAGCCACACTACCTTTCAAAAGGGTGGGAGTAAAAATAGTAGGAAAGGGTATGATCTGTATTGTCTCATCTATCCCTTGGACAATGAGCTGCAGAGGTAGGCAATCACTTCTCACCATTGGGTCAGTGGGTCACACACACTCTCAGGTTAGTGCTAGGCAGCACCCCTCCATACCACCAGCTGAACCCAGGCCAATGACATGGGCATTTAGAAGGCCAAAAAGGGAGACAAGAGGGCGACGTCAGGGGCAATTGGAGAACTGCTGGGGATGGCAGGCTCTGCTGTTGTGGTGGTAACAAGGCAATGTCCTGTGGAAAGTAGATAACAACTGGTTTTATCACCACTTAATAGTTGGATGGTATAAACAAAGGCACACGTATTTATGAATATACTTTTATTATACATACATACAGATACTTGCACATAAAGACATAGTTGCATGCATATACACACACTTATACATGTATTTCTTTAAAGATAATAAACAATGAAAGCACACTATACAAACATAAGACACTGCTATTCCATTTAAACTAGAAAGCTGGAAGTGGAACGAATTTCTGCTCTGGTTCATAAAGTGACCATTCCTGAAGTCAAAAGTGATGGAGGCAAGACCAGATGTTTATTCTACTCTGTCTGGTCAGTTTATTTTGGAACATCATTTACTGTACCAAACCCTGGCAGAATTAAGAAGCAGAATCAGATGCTTTCCAGACTCTATCCCTGTTATTTCTCCATCTCGAGCCATTATCTCCTTTTAAACATCAGTATTACTAGAAGCCATTCTATGGCAATCACAGCTAACTTAAAATGTCCTCAACAATACTGAACACTCTCTGGCAGTCATGATCTGAGTTGTCATGGCCAAAATAATGCCCTGGAGTCATCCTGGAACCTACCTCCTAAATAAAAATATAATGATCCTAACAAACACTTAGAAAAAGACTTAACCTGCTGACTTTCATATAGTTCCCCCTGATTGCTTCTAATCCTGAGGACCCTTAATGCTATACCAGCAGCTTTAGCCCCTGTACATTTAGCCACAATTTCCCATTTCCCCCATGTATGGTCGGGGAAGCTTCAACATACAGTAGTAAAAACAAACTCATCTGTCAAATTGTGAAAATGGCAAAGCTTCCTTAGTAGAGTCTAAAAAAGCTTTCAGTTGCTCTCTAGATCAGTAGGTCACTACCTCTGCATATACCTCAGTCTAACCTACTCCAATCTCAAATAGAGGTGTTTTTGGTCTCTTAAAGTTCTACTGAGTTCTACTGAGCTCTGGGTTCTAGACCAGCAGTTCTGAGTGAGGTCAGTGAATGTGCAACATCAGTATCACCTAGGAATTTTGTTAGAAATGCAAATTCTTAGGCCCCTAAGATCTATTGAATTAGAAATTCCAGGGATGAGGCCCAGTAATTCTGATACATGACAAAATTTTAAAACCACTGTTCTATATCCTGTGTGCTCTAAGAGCCTATGATCTGTTCCTAAAATACCAACTTAAGCTTGGTAACTGACTCAGTATAGAGACATAAGGTATAAAGCCAGGGCAAAGTCAATATAGCAGTCTTCCAGCTTATATATGTACTGCAGCCTGACTCATGAGATACAATACAAAAGGAAATGATAACTGGCATTCTGAAATGATCTGATATCTGAGATTTGCTTTAAACTACCACAGTACAAAAGGCAGGGGAAGAGTGGAGAATTTTATTTTAAAAAATTAGAAGCTACTCTAACAAGGGCTGAAAAAGTCAACTCTAAATGTTGACAGGAAAATTACCTGAGACTCCACAATTGCCTTCCTATTGTTCTTCACACATATTAAGCACATTCCCACAAGAGAGCCTTTGTCTCAGTTACTTCCCCTTTTTGGGATGCTCTTCACCCTAATATCCACATGGCTTGTTCCTTTGCTCTTTCAGATCTGCTCAAAGGTCACCTTGACCATTTTAATAAAACAGCAACACCCCAATACATAGGTTGGGGTATCCTTCCTTTCCATCTCTCCAGAGGAAAAGGCATTGTCATTTCATACAATTCTTTTTTTTTTTTTATTTTTAAAAAAACTTTATTTATTTATTTTTTTATTGTTGCAGTTTGGCAGGGGCTGGGTTTGAACTCACCACTCACCACCCTCAGTATATGGGGCTGACACCCTACTCACTGAGCCACAGGCACCACCCCCATTTCATACAATTCAACCTAACACTCTCTATCCTTCTGTTCACTTTTTTTTCCCACAGCACTTACACATTCAAACACAATTTTTTTTTTCTTTTTGCAGTTTTGGCCAGGGCCAAGCTTGAACCCACTACCCCCAATATATGGGGCCAGCGCCCTACTCCCTGAGCCACAGGCTCCACCCAACACAAAATATTTTGTTTCCCATCAGAATGTAAGCTTAATGGTGGCAGAAGCTTTAACTGTTTTCATCATCTATATCAGTGTTTTTCAACCTTTTTATCTCACCACACACTCGAACCTATAGTTAAACTTCCAAGGCACACTTAAATTATGTTGATCAAAAAAAAAAAAAAAGTGAAAAAAAGAATATACTTATGTGCTTTAAACTTCTCTCAAAAACAATTTAGTTCATGATTTTTAAAATTTTTCTGGCACACCTAAGATCCTCTCAATGGCACACCAATATGCCATGGCACACTACTGAAAATCACTGGTCTATATTTTCAGTCCCTTAACATATTTCTTGAATTAATGAATCAAACAATCAATCAATGGATACCTACCCAAATGAGAAATATATATAAGAACTTAAATGCTTCCACACATAGACAAAAATCACACAACAATTATTTTTAGAAAAGTAAAACATCATTCACCTTTAAGAGCAGCTGAGAACCAGAATATGAAGATCTAGGGGCTGGGTTTGTGAGATTTGAAAATAAACAGTCACGTGCTGATCTTGATGATCGGAGAGTAAAGCGGGAGGTATTAATGTCCAGCTTATGTTGTCTTAGGGTGAGCAGTGGGATGATGGCAATGTAGGCCAGCAGTACCAACTTGTTCAAGGTCTTTGTTGATGCAGAAGTCAAGAAAAATTTAGCCTCTCCAAGGGCTGTTGCTGCTTGGTTTCTGCTATCACAAGGAGAAAAAGGTAGTTTAGAGCGAGTTTTTTGTTCATGAAAGAGACAGTTCGTAATTACTGACTTTCAAATCAGTGAAAGGGACTTGCTCCCTCTACTCTCAATGCCTTTTCCTCTAGAGAGATGAAGAATGGGCTTAACAGGTAAAGAATGGGAAAAGACAAGTGGTGGGTCATGGAATACACAGAATGACACAGATATTTTAAACAATAAGCCTGAAAGGTGGCCTTGTTCAAAACTTTTTATTTTGCGCAATGCTAAGGCCTAGGAAGGTCAAGCAACTTCCTTACGGTTAGTATAGTGGAAATGGAACTTAAGGACATTTGACAGATCCTAATTACATCTAATCTTCATGTGATGTGGCTGTAACTAAAGAAGGGAGCTGTTTATGAATTAAGCAAGAAAGACCTATCTGATTTATCTAAATTGAGCTAAAGAAAGGAAGCTTTCAAAAGTAGCTGGGCCAAATACAGACTACATGAAAATGCCCAAAGGGAGAATTAAGCTCAGTATTTAGTGTGGATGATGGTAGCTACCATAGAAGGCTTTAAGAATTTCCAAGTGAATAGGCCAAATGTAAATAAGCCTCAAGTTTGGGTCACTAAAGTCCTTCCCTAGGTCCACGGTTGCTTCTCCATATGACAGCTTTACATACAGTAAAAGCAGCCTCCAATCTCAGCATTTAAATTCTGGGTTTGGCTCCCAGCTTTGTGGTCCTGGAAGAGATTACTCCGGTCCATACCATGTGCCCCTTCTCAAAAGGACCAGACCACTAAACAAAGAGTATAGGGAAGAAACACCGAGGGGCGATTCCCGCTCGCTACGCTATCTCGGATACCCAGCGGAGACAGGATGGAGCTGGCTATGAAAATACTCTCCGACACTGCGCTTCCAGGGCAGGCCTTGCGGCCTCGCTAAGGAAGCAGGTACAGCTCTTCTCCCGGGTTCCTCCGGGGACCCAAAGACCCCCACCACCTCCTCAGGGAAGCAGCTCTGTGCAGGATCTGTGCCGCCAGCCACCGAGCCTGAGAGAAGCCTGCCAAGCTCGGAAGACCCTCCAGAGCCACCTGGTCTAACCCCTCACTTCATCCACCCCGACCGAGGCGGGGCGGGCCCCGCACCCTTCCCGCGGCTCGGCCGCCCGGCCCCGTCCCCGTGGTGGCTGCCCCACAGGCCAGCCTAGTGAGTACTCACGGCGACCCCGGGCCGCGCGCGGCCGCCGCCGAGGGACGAGCGGCCCGGGACGCCCCGCGGGGGCGGAGCGGCAGGCCAAGGGGCGGGGGCCGGGCCGGGCGGGCGAGGTCGCGCACCCCACCCCTAGTTTTTCCGTCACGGGCGCGCTGAGCCACTCTGCGCACGCTCGCGCGGCGACACCGCGGTCACGAGGCCCGCTCCTGACCAACAGCCACGCGGCCTGAGCTTGGGCGCGCCTGGGCCCCCCCTACCCCCGACGCCAGCTGTAGGGCGCCTGCGCGGGGACTGCTAGTTGGGAGGGGGCGCGGGGCGCGGGCGGCGCCTGCGCCTTGCGGCGGGGAGGGCGAGTGGAGAAAGAAGAGGGACTCTGGGGGCACGCGGAGGGCCTTCCGAAAGGGAATGTCTGCATTTGGCGCCCCGCGTGGTGGGAGGAATGGGCAGGGCCGGCAATCAAAGTTGCTTATGGACTGGGAGGGAGCCCCTTCGCTGGAGGAGTCCAACAGATAGCTTTTGAGAGGGGACTCCTGAGTCCTTGCTAACTCCAGGAATCTCTGGTTCGGAAGTGGGAGTCAAAAACCTCAGGGTCTGGCTCGGCGCCCGTAGCACAATGGTTATTGAATCAGCCACATACATCAAGGCTAGTGGGTTCGAACCCGGCCCGGGCCCGCTAAACGACAGTGACAACCGCAACCAAAAAATAGCCGGCCGTTGTGGTGGGCACCTGTAGTCCCAGCTCCTCGAGAGGCTGAGGCAAGAGAATCGCGTAAGCCCAGGAGTTGGAGGTTGCTGTGAGCTGTGACGCTACAGCACTCTACCGAGGGCGACATGAGTGAGACTTTGTCTTTTGAGTTCTTAACATAATTCATTTGCTTCCCTGGTAGCTGTGGTGTGCTAGAAAGCACCCTGGCCTTCTAGTCAAACAGTGTGGGTGTGTTCAGCGCTTGGTTTCATCACTTAGAGCTTGTGCTGCTGTAAACAAAGGCTTTCATTTTCTGAGTCTTAAGTTTTCTCATCTTTGAATGGAGACATTAATAGCTGTTTCATGGAGCTGCTGTGGTGAGGACGAAATGAGATAGTGTTAGGTTGAACTGTATGAAATTGTCATTTTTGTAGAATGTAAACATCAAATACCAAATTTCATACGATTTAAACTCCAATCCATGTGAAGTAACCGGCAGAATACCTGGGACTAGAAAGTAGTCCATAAATGGACGCTGTTGTTATGGATATCAACCCTAGACATGCCCAGACCTCCTTCATCTTTATCAGCCTGGGGCTTACACATGCCCCTCTTTTCCATCAGCATTAATGGTAAAAGGCTTATCTCCCTCTCACTCTCTTTGTAACTGGTCTACCTATCCTTGAACTACTGGCCTCAAAATTTTCCCGGTGAAGCATTTTTTTTCTTACATTTGCACATCCTCAGCTTCTCCTTTCTTGATGCTTGATGTCCCTCTCTGCTCACAACAATCTCAAACTCTTGGACTTAAGTGATTCTCTTGCCTCAGCCTCCCCAGTAGCTGGGACGATAGGCACCCACCACAACGCCCCGCTATTTTTTGTTGCAATTGTCATTGTTTAGCTGGCCCAGGTCAGGTTCGAACCCGCCACCCTCGGTGTATGTGGCTAGCACCACTCAGCCTGGGCCACAATACTGTCTCATTATTAGTTTCTTATACCCATTGCTTATAATAACTGGGGGAAAAAGAGGGATATACCGTTAGTTTTAAAGTGCAGGCAATCAGAATAGTTGGAGAAGATGATAGCCTTGCTTCCTAAAACAGTTCATTATCAATGGCTATGCACATTTGGGAGCGTGTTTGAATATAAGCATCTTCGGTAAGCACAAGGGGAGCTGTCACCATGAGTGAATTATTAAACTCTGGCACTCCACAACCTTCAGGATTCCGACTCCCCAACTCCTCCCATCTCATACCAGCAGCTCTTCTATTCATCATCAATCTCAGCTAGTGTATCAGGATCTTCTTGGCTTCACTTCTTTTCCTGCCGGGTAAAGACCTTTAGGTTTGTGACTTCAGTCATGTTTTGTTAATATGCTTGTCTTTATTCTATAAAATTCATACTCCTGGGCTTGGCACCCGTAGCTCAGTAGTTAGGGTGCTGGCCACATACACCAGGGCTGGAGGGTTCATATCTGGCCAGGGCCTGCTAAACAACAGCACAAATATCCAGGCATTGTGGGAGCACCTGTAGTCCCAGCTACTTGGGAGGCTGAGGCAAGAGAATCGTGTAAGCCCAAGAATTTGAGGTTGCTGTAAGCTGTGATGCCACTGCACTCTACCAAGGGTGACATACTGAAACTCTGTCTCAAAAAAAAAAAAAAATCATACTCCTGGATCATTCCAGCTATCTACATTTGTCTGCTCTCCTGTACAAAACCAGAATAAAGGAAGTCACTCAATCCTGCAGATTTCAGCTCCTGGAAGGACACAAATTTAGGTTAGCCCAGCCCATGAGCCCTATTTTATGGGAATTATATTTTCCATACCTTCACTCCAAATCCAGAGGCCCCAGGGTCATATTTGTCTTGTGTGACCCCTAGTGCCCGGCTGCAGTTTATTGAACTGTGAGTGGATTCCTGATTGAAGCTGTGTTAAGCAGATGTTCTCACCTGAGAATCTAGGATTACGGCTAAGAGATTTTGTTTCTAATTGAACTAGTTTCTTGCCAGAAGAGATACAGACTCAGGAGCTGTGGTGTATCCACTTACCATCTACTGTGATGAATGAGAAAAGGAAAAAGACCATCTGGGAATAGAAAATAAAGTAGGAAGAGGGAGAAACCAGAAAAGGTAAGACTACTCTCCAGTTCATAGTAGCTTCCCAGCTCTGAGGCCCTCTGATCTAAGGGGTCAAGGAGTCACTCTTTATGTAGAATAAATCACTTAAGCTAACTGAACTTGTACCCAATACAAATTCATAGTCTCCTCAGCTGGGCCCTCAGTGTGCCCAGAAATCCTTCCATGTGTCAGCCTCTCCCACCATTCCCCATTCTGTTTCACAGAGAAAATAAAGGCAATGGGGGCAACTGCCTCAATTTTCTGTTCTCTGCAAACATTTGATTCTCTCTCATCCTTTCTATTTCAGAAGTGGAGAGGTCTCACTTCAGATTCAGTGTCAATCCTTTCGCTGTGATCTGTATCTCATTCCTTTCTGCCTCTTCAGGAACTTTGCTCCTTTACTTACCCATCTCCTTCATGGATAGTCAACTTTTTCCTTTCTCCTTTTCTTTGATCTCAGCATATAAATGTGATCAACTAACTCAACCTATTAAAAAAATATCCGGTTTTGGCTTGGCACCCAAAGCATAGTGGTTATGGCACCAGCCACATACACCAAGGGTGGTGGGTTCAAACCCAGCCTGGGCCAGCTAAACAAAGACAACTGCAACAAAAAATAGCCGGGAGTCGTGGCGGGTGCCTGTAATCCCAGCTACTTGGGAGGCTGAGGCAAAAGAGTCACTTAAGTCCAAGAGTTTGAAGTTTCTGTGAGCTATGACATTACAGAACTCTACTGAGGGTGACATAGTGAGACTGTCTCAAAAAAAAAAAAAAATATATATATATATATATATTCAGTTTTAATCCCATGATTAAATGGGATGAAGACTGATTTTTCTTGTCTTCATCCAAGCCTCTAGGAGTAGTCTGGACTCTCTTCCATCTGCTCACCTTTGATTTATTCCTTAAATCTTGTGCCATCTAACTTCTCCCCAAAATTTCTACTAAAAATACTTTCACCAAAGTTACAAATGATTTGCAAACTGCCAAATCCATTGGAAATTTTCAGGCTTAACTTATTTGACCACCTGATGTCATTTGATCAATCTGTACCCATAAACCTTTCCTCCATTGGGTCTTATGGTCTAGAGTGCCAGGGGTGTCCAACCTGTGGCCCATGTACCACATGGCATATTATTTGAGGGCAGATTATTTGAGAACTGTTTTGCTTATCTGTGGTGTTGGATGTTTCAAAAAGTATGCACAGAGCTGGGTTTGGTGGCTCATGCATGTAATCCTAGCACTCAGTTAGGTCAAAACTGGTGGATCCCTTGAGCTTAGGAAGTAGAGACCAGCCTGAGCAAGGTACTGGCTGAGCAAGGTACTGGCTACCTTTATCGCTACTAAAAATAGAAAAACTAGCCTGATGTTATGGCAGGAGCCCGTAGTCCAGCTATTGAGGAGGCTGAGGCAAGAAAACCACTTGAGCCCTAGAGTTTGAGGTTGCTGTAAGGGCTAATGCCACAGCATGCTAGCCTAGGAAACAGTGAGACTCTGTCTCAAAAGAAATAAAGAAAAAGAAAAGTACACATGGACCTTTTTTTTTTTTTTTTGCTCATCAGATTTTGTTATTGTTTGTGTATTTACTATGTGGCCCAAGACAATTCTTATTTTTCCAATGTGTGGCAAAAAAGAAAAAGGTTGGACATCCCTGTTCTAGACACTACCATTCTAGTTTCTTCCTATACCTCATATGGCTCTTTCACAGCATCTTCAATAGATTCCTTTTCCGTCATTACCTATTTAAGTATAAAAACAGTTAAAGCTACATACATTTCTCTTCTTATCACTCTTTTCAGTGACCTCCATAGCATCTACCCACTTGAAGCAGGTCTTGTTCATTTCAGATTTCCCAGAAGCTGAATCTCCTTCCTATTTTACAAGTCCTGGAGGTAAGCAAAGCCCACCTTCCATGACAGACACTTAAAATGCTGGATCTTTACTTTCCAGAAGGTAAGACATTCCAGAAGGTTAGAGGCATGTGATCTGGCCAAGCAGTTCCCCCAAATGTAGAATCTGGAGTAAATTATTCAAAGGAATAGAAGCATGAAGAATTAATCCCAGTGACAATGGCTGCAGTAGGGTAGGGTCAGTTTTATCCCATGCCCAAGGGCTATCATGGTTTGGGTACTGGTGGTGGAAACATCCAATGTCCAATCATGATGATAGCAGCAGTGATCTTGCTAGCTGGTTCTGGCATCTGATTTTGGCCTTTGTTCTGGTAGACTGGCTTCCCACTGTTCCTGCCAGTTTTCCAAGCTTGGGTTTCCTGCCAGGCAATCCCATGACCCCCCACCCCCACCCCTAATGCTCTTTCAACAAATGGTTCTGTTTAAATCAGCCTGAGTGACACACAGTTGTAGCCTGGAACTCCCAAATCTCTATCTCCATCCTACACTTTCTGAGTTTCACACTGCAATTTGGATAACTCCACTTGGATGTCTCACAGGCAAACTCCTCTTCTCACTCTGTATTTCTTTCCTAGTTTAGTAAATAATACCTACAATACAGCCTGAACCCTGAGAAGAAAGCATCTTAGACTTTTTCCATCCTCATTTAAATGGAACCAGTTTTATGTCATAAACGTCTTACATGTTATCTCTTTAAACATTTTAAATCAGTCTCTCTTGTGCATGGGTCATCACGAAAGTGTTTTTGTTTGTTTGTTTGTTTTTTGCAGTTTTGGGCTGGTGCCAGGTTTAAAGCCACCACCTCTGGTATATGGGGCTGGTGCCCTACTCCTTTGAGCCATAGGTGCTGCCCCACAAAAGTTTTGAGATACAGAAAAATCAAGAAATGTAAAATCCATGCAGATGGCAACAAATGAAGCCCTCACAGCAACACTGATAAGCCCAGCAAGTTGAAACCTGCACAGCTGAAATAAGAAAGGATGCTGTGGGCTGTGTTTCTTAGAAGTGAAATAATGGGCACAGACTGCCCCAAAACTTTCATAGTGTCCTACATATATCCCTGCTCCTCCTTACCAAAATTATTGCATTAGCCTCCTAAATAGACTCTTTATCCTGGTATCACTCCTCCAATCTAGTCTCCACTTAGCTGATTAGAGATCTTTTTAAAACCCAAATCTGGTCATGTCACTGCTCTTTTAAAACCCTTCAATGACTCCCTATTACCCCAGAATAAGTAAAACTTACACTCTTTCTATGTGTATGGCAACCCCTACTTGACTCTCACTACCCCCCCACACACACACACGTATCCTACACTCCAGCCAGGCCAAATTATACATTCCTATAGGCCATACAGGACATGTCTTTATACTTTATAAATCCTTAATGGGGCTGGAAGTCACAATACCATTTCTGCCTCCTGCCT
The DNA here is from genome assembly GCA_963574575.1 of Galagoides demidoff. Taxonomy (NCBI): domain Eukaryota; kingdom Metazoa; phylum Chordata; class Mammalia; order Primates; family Galagidae; genus Galagoides; species Galagoides demidoff. Next base: position 41,829 of record CAUYQV010074007.1, on the reverse strand, counting down.
CCTACCACCTGACAGAGATAGATACATGACCTATTGCACTAGGCCTGACCATCATCCTTCCCAAAGGGATGAATTCAGGTATGGATTTGTGACCTGAGCAGAGCCAATCATAATCTCCTCCTCAAAGTTCTCTGGCTTTTGAAGCCATAGTGCCAAGAGGACATGATAGTGATGCTACTGGCACCCAGCTCTCCCTGCCAGGTGGAGAAAGTTTGTCTGTGGCAGGGCAGAGAATGAGACCAAGACAAAGAGAAGCAGAGAGGTCAGAACCTGTGGCTCAAAAGAGTAGGGCGCCGGCCCCATATGCTGGAGGTGGTGGGTTCAAACCCACCCCCGGCCAAAAACTGCAAAAAAAAAAGAGAGAGAAGCAGAGACCTGAGAAGTGGAAAGAGACCTGGTGATATTTGTCTGAGCCCCTGAATGAAGCCTTGAGCCCTGCATAAGGTCAGTAACACAACTACACTTCTCAGTTCCCTTCTTGCTTAAACTGGTCTGTGTTGGTTTCTGTAACTTACAGTTAAATCAATCCTAATACAGACATGGAATGAAGTATGGAATTAATGGGAGTGAAGTGAAATGGAGGCAGTAGGGATCTGAGCATCCCCACTTGCGGGGGAAATAGGAAATCTCTACTATTTGGTATCAAATCAGCTGGTTAAATGATCATCAATTTTATCTTCAGATTCAAGTCATACAACCATCAAAGTGGAGATTAAAGAGATGCATTTGAAAAAATGTCAGGGTGTTGGAGCACGTTGGCCTCTTCTTGAGATTTTCAATAAGGTCCTGTAGTGCAGGGTTCTGCCATGCTGGAAGAATCAGAACCACATATGGCTGTTTCGAGTTACATTTTCTGCCTTTGGCCAGCAATCCAGACTGCCAGGGGTCAGATAATCATGCATCTATAGATTATAAAAGCCAAATTCTCTTCTCCAAGTGAGAATAAAGGCACAGAGTTGAAGAATCTAGCAGAAGATAATGGAGTTTAGGGCCTTGGAAGTTCCAGGAAAAAAGGGCCAATCCTGTTCCTCTAAGCCGCACCTGAATACTTCCTTTTCCCCTTAAATTAAATAAGATGTATTTGGCTTGGAATTCAGAGTTGGGAGTTCTGGGGCCTTTGGCTGTGAATCCTCTGGGAGATAGCAGAATATATAGGGGACAAAACTTATGCACCTTCTCGGATTCCTTAGGCTACATCCCTTTTTTTTTTTTTTAAGACAGAATTTCACTGTGTTACCATGGCACTCAGCCTAGTTCACAGGTTCAAACTCCTGGGTTCAAGTAATCCTCCTGCCTCAGCCTCCCAAGTAGCTGGGACTGCAGGCGCCCAACACAACACCTGACTAATTTTTCTATTTTTAGTAGAGATGGAGTCTTGCTCTTGCTGGGGTGGTTTCAAACTCCTGAGCTCAGGCGATACACCTGCATCAGCCTTGCAAAGTGCTAGGATTATAGGTGTCAGCCACCATGTCTGGCCACACATCTTTCTTTATCTCTCCTGGTAGGCATCCTGCCCGTACCAACTAACCCTTCCACTTCCACATCTGTGGTAGAAATGCCACACAGCAGGCCATGAGAGCTGAATTTCCTAACAGACACCTAGGGGCAAATGATGCAACTGAGATGTGCAGGGAAACCAGCTTCCTGTGGGGTGACTCTTAGCCAATGGAAGCAGATGAGAAGGGAATAGGTAGATAAATTCCCTCTCAAATCTCCCCTTGGTGAACTGCTCCAAGGTGCAGTTTCCTCTTGTAAACATCATGTGCTCAGCAGACAAGCCTATCAGATGACCTGCTGTCTCCTTATAGGTCACGTGAAGCAGTGGCCAACACAGTAATGCACTGTCCTGTATTGCTTCCATCTTTTTTTCCCCTCACCATCCTGGACTGCCACCTCCCAAGGAGAAGTCAATACTTGCCTCAGGGTCTACTTTCTAGAGTACTTAGGTTAGGACGTGGAGATATAATCAAAGCCTCCATCCATCCTGACATTGAGTCCTAAGGACACAGTTGATTTTTCCTACTTCAATGCAGGTAATCAAACTCAGATCACAGGCTGCTTCTTCAGAGCTCAGTGCTAGACCACTGGGTCTGGCCATTTCTGGACTACTCCCCAGGAAGCTGAGGCTCATTCCATGGACTCTCTTTATTGTCCCTTGGATTTGCTGCTGATCACCTAAGATATCCCTTAGGACAGCAGTTTTCTTTTTTTTTTTCTTTTTTTCTTTTTTTGAGATAGAGTCTCAAGCTGTCTTCCTGAGTAGAGTGCTGTGACATCACAGCTCACAGCAACCTCCAACTCCTGGGCTCAAGCGAGTCTCCTGCCTCTACCTCCCAAGTAGCTGGGACCACAGGCACCCGCCACAACGCCCGGCTAGTTTTTGGTTGCAGCCATCATTGTTGTTTGGCAGGCCGGGCTGGATTCGAACCCGCCACCTTAGGTGTATGTGGCTGGCGCCTTAGCCATTTGAGCCACAGGCACCGAGCCAGGACAGTGGTTTTCAACCTGTGGGTCGTGACCCACAGGAACTGTATTAAAGGGCCATGGCATTAGGAAGGTTAAGAACCACTGCTTTAAGAAAAGCCGGACCCGGGCTTGCAGCCCGTTCTGCCTTCTGGGTCTCTGTGCTCTTCTTAGTCAGCTAAAGGGGAAGAGGCCAGAACCTTAGAAATTCAAAATCCTATCTACAGATGGCCAGTCAAAAGCTTTGGTCAGCCCAGGATTCTAGCGGGCAGAGGACACTTAGCTGTGTCTTAAGTCAGAGATGGGGAGAAAAGAGTGACCCTACCAGTTGTTAGTTTGCACTTGGCACTGACTTGGTCACCTCTTTGCAGACCTCACCTGGCTCAGGCTATAGTTTGGAAGGGAAGCTGCATGACCTGCATTGGCTCAAGGTTTCTTTCTTCTATGGCTTTACCAAAGAGCACAGGGCTATTTAACATAATTGCGGAAATAGACTGGCCTTGTCAGGAGGCCCAGAGGCCATACACAGCCTCTGAATACCTGTTAGATTTGGCTGTGTCAGGATAGGGCAAGTGCAGTCAGGATAGTGACCACACAGAGATTACTAAAGCTGGAAAGGATCAAGTGAGATTCTGTGATCTCCATTTTTGTAGCACCCTCTGCTTCACTGAGCCAGGGCTAAGCCTCCCGGTCTGGTCACAGCACACAGCAAATCCAGAGTTGCTTCCAAGGTCAGAGGTTAGCAGTCCCATCTCAGATTAAAGGTCCTTTCCCCCTACATCCAGGACACCCAGGTTATATCCAGGGAGAGAAATTCATTCATTCCAAGGGCTTTGCTGAAGGCTGAGGACTCTGCCCACAGGCCCCAGGCTCTAGAGGTTTTTCAGAGGGTCCCTAAAATCCCCTCTGACAGATTCCCCTCTGGAGTCCTTTGGTAACATAGCTTCAGTTTAGTAACAAGCCAGGGTCAGACGGGTAGGAGTAGAGCAAGCTGCAGGCTGCTGGCCAAAGAGTGTTTGCCTGCTAGTCCAGTTCTCATCTCTTCAGGGCTGAGGCCAGGAAGCCAGTACCACTCAAGGATTGTGACTATCTGCTTGTAGCCAAGGCCACTGGAGCATGTACCAGTCAAATGCCAAATAGGTGCACTGAGGGCACTGAGCAGAATAAGGTGTAATGCCAAATAGGTGCACTGAGCACTGAGCAGAATAAGGTGTCTCACCACCTTAGACAGGTCATTATGGAAGCCACGAAGCTGAGGGGGAGGGAAATGGTCAAAGTGTGACCTCTTGGTAAAAGACAGAAACCACAAGGGCAAGATTCAGACAGGAGGACCAGGACTCAGCAAGATTCTTGCTGATTGTTTCCAGCCCAGAGGGTGCCCAGGAATCAGAATCTCTAAGGCAATCTTTAAACCCAAAACCATGTCAAAGGGAAGGGGGATGCTTCAATTCCAGAAGGGCCGTCCTCTCAGAAAGAACAATGGATAAAGGAGATGTTTCCCAGTGGAAAGGACCAAGAACAATCAGTTTTGTTGACTAAGAAATTCACTCCACCATCCAGAAGTATGTGTTATATGCTGTAGATTAGTGACGATTTTTTTCTCCTCTATTCCAAATGGAAGATTAAAAAAAGAAAAACTATTATTGTCAGGCACAGTGGCACACACCTGTAGTCCCAGCTACTTGGAGGGCTGAGGCAGGAGGATTAAGCCCAGGAGTTTTGAATCTACCCTGGGCAACATAGCATGACCCCATCTCTAAAAATTTTTTTTAATTAAAAAAATTTAAAAATGTTATCCAGTGCTATACATGTATATTCCCAGCTGCTCAGGAAGCTAAGGTAAAAGGATGGCTTTAGCCCAGCAGTTCAAGTCCAGGCTGGGCAACATAGTGAGACCCTGTCTCTTAAAAAAACTTGTTAATCTATTTTCCTCCACTATTTCATGTTAAGTATACATTCAGTATACAGTATATAGGGGCAGATAAGTTTATCTTTTATCCATAGCTTACAGAATCATAAGGAGTCATATACAGAACTGATCAAGAATTGCACATAGCCCTGGACTGAGGGCTCAGTAAAGCAACTGGATATGATTCTGCTTTATCTCCCATTGGGAAGTGGTGTGTATGTGTTTGGTTGGGTCTAGGATCATTGCACTGTTAGGCAGTCACAACTGTGAGCGTTTGTTAAGAAAGTATGCAATACTAGTCAATACAAGAAAGGATGGAGTCCAGGAGACACATATTATTTATCTGCCCATCACCCCTTCCTTTGGTAACCCATTTACCACCTCCACACAGTCCTGGTGAAGTTGTTGATTATGGTGGCCTACTCTTCCATCCTAGTGGTGGGCACATTTCCAAAGCTGGCCAAAGATTTCCCTAGGGTTTTAGAACTAGAGCTAGTGTGAGGTCAAAATATAGAAGGAAGCAGAGCCAAGAGATGGAGATTTGAACCCCTAGATCCAGCCATGCTTGAAGGCAGACAGAGCCTTTGATTTATCAATAATATAAGTCAATCAATTCCCTATTGGTCTAAACATGTTTGAGTAGGGTTCTTGACACTTGAAACTGAAAAGGTCCATACTAATACATGCATACACAAACAGAGACACAAACACCATGTTGTTCAGACTCATCAGATATTATACAAGTCTTCCATGATCTTACCAGGGGACAGTAACTTTTTGTCTAAAGGACAAGATAAATATTTTAGGCTCTGTGGGCCATATATGGTCTGTCTCATTTTCTTTTTTTCTTTTTTTTTTGTTTTGTTTTGAGAACGTTTTAAAAATATAAATGTTTAAAAATATAAAAACCATTCTTAATTTGTAGGTCATACAAAAATAGACCACAAGCTAGATTCAGCCCACAAGCCATAGTTTGCCAACCCCTGATCTAGACCATGCCAATCCCTGAAGTTTTGATAGTCTGCCAGTCCCTAGCCCACCGACTAAAGTATGAAGCAAAATAGTTTAAATGCCATTTTGGTTCAAGTGCCTTGACTTGTCTTCCTAATGATAAGGTTCAGGGTAGAGTTAGGAATGCGAAAGGGTCTTATCTTGTGCCCATTATCTGCCATGTGATAGGCACTGAATAAATAGTAATCATTATTATTTCTTGGTAATAAAATAAATTTTTTTAAATGATGCAACTGTTTAACCAGGTTTGTCCAAATGTCTCAGTTCATCCTCCAATATCCTCCCCCTCCTTAATCTCTTTCAGGAAGCCTTTCTCAGACCTCCCTACCAATAAAGTCTGAATTAGGTACTCTCTTTCTTGCCAGCACAGACCTTTTGTGGCCCTCCACTAGAACTACATTATTGGTCTCTCTTTCTCCTTAACTCTGAGTACTTGGAACATGCCTGAGTCTTAATACCCAGCACTTTACTTACCACTAGCACTCAGGGAACACTATGCTTGTGTGTGAATATCAGTTTGAATGTACAGGGGCTCTATGTCACTATTTGTGCCCAGGGTTGTCAGTCTATGTGTCAGTATTGTGCTGGTATATCCACACTTTACTTGGTAATGTTATTGTCAAATCTAGTTTTCATTCCCATTCCCTCCAAAAACGAGTCATAGACAGAGGCACAGGGGGGAACAAGTTTTCTTAGAAACTGTTATGAAGGAAGAACCGTCCACCCCCACCCCATATCCTTTACTATCTGACGTGACATCAGATCAGAGGCCTCCAGTCTCAGCAACATCTGGAAATTAGAGTGAACCCACGCCCCTGGGGCCTTAGACTAGGTTGATCCATGTCTGTGGGATGGAGGGAAAATTATCCTTCCAGGAAAAAATATGTGCAAGGCCCTGCAGGCCCAAGAAAGGCTGACCAAGGCAAGGTGAGTCATGGTGTTCTAGGCTGGATCTTTTGCCCATCTCACAGAAGCAGGCAGGAAGCACCACCATTGATCAGCTTTATATGGCACCCACTGTATACAACAGACAGACAAAGACAAACAGACAGAGCACACACCACTTCTAAGCTGAACACTGCTCACCAACTAGAAGCACCTTAGATAAGCACATGTGAGACACTCTTGCATAGGAAAGATGTACTTTTTAAAGGAATGAAGAAGTATTTTGGCAAAACATCTACTTCCCTCCCAGGTCCAGGGTAAAGAGGGACCTCTAATTCTGAAGCTTCTACATATTGAAAAATTTCCCCTTCTCAATGGCAGTATATACAGTAGCAAACCTTCCAAGTCTGTTGTCACAGCCCTCTACATATACCCTGAATCTACTTTACGGGTGGGCAAACTTAGACTAAGAGACAGAAGGTGACCTGGGGCAGGCTTATGAGAAGGGGAAACAGGAAGTGAATCCGCTCAGCCAAAGGCAGGGCTTCTGTCTATCCGGGCAGGGAAGGGGAAAGGCTCAGGTGGCCACAACTCCCTCTTTCTTCCTGGCTGGGGAAGCAGTGGTTTCACAAGAAAGGCAGTTGAGAAGGAAAGAGAGGCTCCCACCCCTGCTGGCTGGGAGCTTCTCAGGATGGCCACAGCCAAGGCAGATGTGAGCTCCTCCTGGGACCTTTTCAGGTTGCTCACTGAGTTTGGAGATGGTGGGATTGTGGCTTCACTGCTTCCATAACTCTCTTGTCACCTGCATATGAGCCTAGACTTCAAGTCCTTAATTATTTTTAAAAGGGCAGAGTGGTTTAAGAGGGGATGAGACACAGAAATATCTTTCCACAGCTTCCCTCTGCCTCGGCTGGGGTTATCAAGGATCTCCTTCACCCTGTCTCCTAGAAATTTAAAGGCAGCTTTTATGAGACTCTATACTGTCTTTTTCGTTTCTCTTGGGTTTTTGTTTCTTTGTTTTAATTTATATAGATATATATATTCTTAAAAAAAAAAAAAAAAAAGCAATAGTCCTTTGGTCCCTAAACTCTAAGGAATGATATGATTTTGAAAGAAGTAAATCTGGGCTTCCCTTGTGGAGAAGCCCTTGGCACCCCCAACGCCCTCTGCTGGTTCCCCCTAGATAGTCAATCCTCAGCCAGGCCTAGTCGCCCTGCCAGCCTGAGCTCTATGCTGCAGGCACAGAACAACCCACTTGATAAAAACAATCCTTAAGAGTGGCCTGAGCCCCAGGCACCAGCCTTGGGTCCGATCCACCTCCGTCCGCAGCTGCTCCTTCAGGAAGGGCTGCTCAAGCGTTTCTGTGCATTTCCTTTCCTTTCTTCTCACTCTTTCGGTATCTGTTGTTGGGTATTAATTGATAAAGAGAAAAGGAAGAAAAAAAAGCAAAAATTACTCTGGAGAGTAAGACAAAAAGAGCAACTTGCCCAGTCAGTGACATCTCAGATCAGAGGCTAGACCTCTTTTCTCTCTTCCTGAGGAGTGGACCTGCAACAGCCTGGTCTGTTGAAGCCAGACCCTGGGCTCTGGGCAGATGACCCGAGCCCCAAATCCCTTCTAGAGGGCTCCTCAGGTTGCTCAACAGAGCCATGTGGACCTTTCTGGGGACAGCAAATTTCCAACAGATGCAAAGGGCATCCTATAGCACTGAAAAAAATGCAGAACCCAGCATACATCAGGCCCTACAGATCCTATTTCTTAAGCTCGTTTTGTTTTCTCTCCACATCTCCACATTCACTGCCTTTATCTCAGCCCTTGTATCTTGTCCCCTCTTAAACTCCCCAATGGTTCTTTATTATCTTCAGGATAAAGTGTGAACTCATAGGCTTTAAGACTCTTCACAAGCTTCCCCCAAACTACTTTTCTAGTCTCATTCTCTAGCCCCCCGGATCCTCCCCACATGTAAGTTCTCTATTCCCATGGCCCCTGTGCCTATGGAGTAGAACTGGTTGAATTTCACTGCAATTGTCTCTCCTAGACCAGGGGTACAGGAATGTTATCTAATATAAATTAGGAAAAGCACAAAGTCTCCATCCTAGCTCCTGGCTCCTCTTTCTCCTTACTTTCTCAGAGGTGGGTGCCTCCAGCATCCCAAAATGAGTGTCAAGGCTAGGGTTGGGGTCTCATCACTGAGGCCCAATCTGCCTGGGGTTTAGCAGGGACTCACCTTTCTGTGGCTGGTGAGTGAGAGCAGATCAGTAAGGCCGGTTGGCATCCTTGGGCCGCTTTAGCTGGACCTTGAGCCTCTTCATGCCAATCTGAAAGCCATTCATGGCCTGAATAGCAGTCTGGGCACTGGTTGGATTGTCAAAACTAACAAACCCTGGAGGGTGTGGGCAGAGAGGTTAGCTAGGAACTCTGCCTGGCGGGTTCTCCTTTCTCTCTGACCAGCTCCCTCTTCTTCCATCCTCCTCAGGCCAGTTCTATCCTGAGGGAGGTAGATAGGCTAATTCCTCAGTGGGGTGTCCCATCTCAATGTGGGGGGGGGAATATGCAGATACAAATATCCCTGGGGGCTCCTCAACACCACTAAAGATGAAAGGAGCCCAGAGGTGCCCAAACAGGGCAAACCCGCCCTGAGAGTGGGGGAGGCCAAAGGCCTAAACCCTAAATCCTTTGAACTCCTGATGGGCAGTTTAGATTAGGGAAACTGGCTTGCTTGCCCTGAAACTAGTTTTCTCCTCCCCCTTTCTAAACACACTATCAGCTTGTTACCCAGCCTTTCCTTCTATTCAATCTTCCTGGGGACCTGGAATTCTTTTAATGCTATTTTTTGGCAACTTTACATTTTGCATATACACTTTGTGTTAAAGATCAATAAAAGGTTTCTGAGAAGTCAGAAAGTCACTGCATTAACTCAGTCTGCTGCCGTGTGTGAGTCAGTGTGTGCCTCTCCAGGCTCTGAGACTTTATACATTAAGTTCACATAAGGTGTCATGATTTTTCCCCAGTGTTGTTTCCCCTGTTGACTCCCAACCCAGGTAGGAGTCTGCAGTGAACCCCAACTATATCAAACACATATCCCTCCATTGTTGTGTATAATGGACACACATTCATAGGCAAGTGTCCTGGGATTCCTAAAGGTGTGATTCTTGGAAGGACAGGCAGCAACTCTGAGTGAGTGTGTATGGGGGGGGGGGCGGCGCGTCAGTGTGTCGACTGGGGTGTTTCCCTGTCTTTCTCTGAAATATGTTGGCTATCTCCTTCCACAGCTTCTATTCTGGTCCTCAGAACTGCAGTTGGAGTTAGAGGGCAACTCTAGCCCCAGATCCAGACTCTTGTCCTGGCCAGACTCCAAAGCCCTGATCTAGCTGAACACAGTCCAGACACCTGGTCTTCCCATGTAAACCTGAAATAAGGCTTGTTCTTGGCCTAGGCTTAGTCCCAACACTGGTCTGTGACCCCACTTACTGCCATACATTCAATCACTGGACCTCATTGCCTTATGGACGGACAATCTTAAGATCTACAGAGAATCCTTTAGTTAGAAGTGGGAAAGGCCCAAGGGCAAAGCTCAGCTCACCGAAACACTTGCTCTGGTTGGTGGCTCGATCCACAAAGACTTTGGCAGAGACAACAGCTCCAAAGGGCAGGAATGTTTGTATGAGTTCTGCATCACCAAACTCCTGGGGCAGGTGATAGATGAAGAGGTTACAGCCTTCTGGGCCTGCAGGAACAGTAGCAAGCTGGTTCAGAGGAGGGACCCTGAGTCTAGCCCCACCAGGCCCTGATCTCCAGCCCCCCGTCCCTCACCTTCTCTTTGCTGCTGGGGCAGGGCTGAAGGCTGCTGGGGAAAAGCTGTGCTCACTGGGGCATAGGCCGATGGATAGGCTGCTGGAGACAGAGGTGGGAGTGTGGGAGTGGGCAGTGACAATCAGGAGCCATGCCCCAAGCAGGCCACCTTTGACCAATTCATCCCAGTCTGGTAGTAACCCTCACCCCAAGAGAGGTCGTTCTGGGGAGTGTGCGGAATGGGAGGGTAGACTCTCAGAACAGAGCCTAAGCCCCCCACAAATCTTCCTATTCCTTCCTAGGGCCCTTCAACCCTGCCCACCCTCCCTCCGCCTCCCCAGGCCGTGCAGCGCCCAGTGAAACCTGCATAATGGTGCATCCCAGCATAGGCCTGCTGCAGGGGGTCAGCCACTCCGGGGCTCTGGGCTGGGGAGAGAGGGGCACAAGGCCCACAGTGAAGCCAGGCAGGCAGGGTGGGGCAAGATGAGTCAGGTCCTCAGAGAACGTGGGAGGCGCTCAGGGAATGAGAGAGGCACCAGGGAGAAGAGGGAATCCTTTCCCAGGGACCCAGGGCACTGTCCCCCACACCCCGCTCCCCACTCCATTTCGGGGAGATTTGGGAAGAGCGGGAGGCCCACCTGGGTAAGGGGAGAGGCCGTTATTGTAGAGTGTGTCAGAGCCCGGCTGCCCGTTGGCCTGAGGGGTCAGGGGCCCAAATCCATTGACCCCAATGGGCGCCGGAAGACCTGGGAGCGCGCCAGGGCCACCGCCAGCCGGGGAGTTAGCTGCTGGAGGCAGAAGAGGTTGGAGAGTCAGGCCACGGGGCGCCCAGCCCCTCCCAGACGCCCCCGTGTCCCTGGGTGCCCAGCGGTACCTGCTGCCGGCAACAGAGGTGCGGCCACCAGGCTGAAGGCTGCCACGTGCTGCATCTGGGCCGCCACCGCCGCCACTGGGCCTAGGCCTGGGCCCTGTGCCGCGGCCAGGAGGGCCGCCTGGTGCTGTAGGATCTTTGGGAGGGAAGACGGACAAGTGTGGAGGGCCAAGTGGCAGGAGCCTGCCGGGGCTGCGGACCTGGTCCTCAGGACCCCGTCCCGCCCGCCCCCGCAGGTGCCCAGCACCTACCGCTGTGGTGTAGGCGCCGCAGGCCCCGAGCGGCAGTGGCGCGGGGTGGAAGGCGCCCAGCTGGCCCGCCATCTGCTGCATCCGCCGCAGGGCGCGCTCCCGGTCTGTGTCCGCCAGCTTAACTACGAGGCTGGACGAGGCGCCCTGGGCAGGGTAGAGGAGGCTGTGGCTAACGGCTGGGACCCCATCCCCAGACCTGCCCTCAGCCCTGGGCTGAGCACCTTCCCATCAGGCCCTTTCAGGGACACCGCACGTGGGGAGCAGCCCGTCCCCGCCCCACTGTCGTCACCCTCGGCCCGGGCACCCGCCCTCACCGCCATGGTCCGGCTGCCGTGCAGACCCTGGATGGCCGCCTGAGCTTCCCCTTGACTCCCGAACTTCACAAAGGCACAGCCTGGGGCAGGACAGAGGGATCGCGTGGCTCAGGCCACAGGGGCTAAAGGGTCATGTGGCCCAGAGTGAGAAAGGGCTACCAGAAAATCTCAGGGTCAGTTTAGGTCACCTTTACTGGTGCCATCTGGGCTTCGCAGGACAGTGCACTCCTCGATATGGCCAAAAGGCTGGAACAGGCGTCTGACGTCCTCTTCACCCTGCTGTTTCCCCAGCATCCCCACAAACAGCTTTCGGTCCTCTGAAAACAAAGCCAGGAATGAACCTGGGGAACACCAAGTCTTCCTAGACTCCCAGAGCGGCCTGAGGAGCTCAGGAAGGTAGCCCACCAAGTTAGCTCTGAGAAACCAAGTAGGGGGGAGTGAGACAGCCCTGGGGCTCCGAGGTTAGGTTTCTTTGAGGGGCAGAATGACCTACAGATGTGGGGGTAGAGAACTTAGCTCAGATTTCCATCAGGAAAACCTGGGACCTGGGAAACCCACAAGGCTCATTGCTACTCTTGTGGGGAGCAATGCAGTCTCAGTATGTTTGGTGGGGTAAATCCCTACACATGCATCATTTTGTGTTTGACCTTCCTGTTCTCAGAGTTTGGGAAATGCAGTTTCAGATCATGCCTGCCATATTAAGATAGCAGGTCCTCAGAGAAGGACTTTGTATTCAGACTGGGTCCAGGGAAGAGAAGTACATCCTTGCTGGTCAGCCAGGTAGGAGTAGCTAGAATCAATGCCCCAACTCATTCACATCAAGGAGGGTTCTGGGTTTAAAAACAGTATATAGATCAGTTATCTCATCCTACTGCCTCATCCACAGGCACTGAGCACTGGAATGATGACTCCTTACCCTCTGCACCAAATCCAACCACGTTTGGGTGTTCCTCCCAAAGGCCCACAGAGAGCAGGAAGCTTGGGTTCCTGAGCTTTCGATATTAGCACGTCTTCCATTATACTTGCTGAACGCCTACCCTTTCCTTAACTCTACCCTTTCCTCCACCATTCCATCCCCTCCATAAGCTTCCAGGCAACTTCTGAACCCTGTTGCCTCCTCTCTGACTTCCCCTGTCCTGCCCAATCTCTCAAATGTTCACACTATGAGAGAACAAGTTCTGCCCATAGACCTGGATTGGATTGCCACCAGAGAACAAGTCTGAGCCCTCCCAATATCCACTCTTTCAATGGGAGTGGCAGAGATGCAAAAAATGAGCTATAAGCTCAGCTTGTGTCCCCTGAAGAAATCTGGAAAGCTGGTGCAGGAAACCAGGGATTTTCTCCATATCCAACAGTTAGACCTCAGGAGCACTATCAGGGGGCCTAGGATAGAGAGGCCCACCCAATAGAGCCTGCTGTTAAAGTCTGGTTTCTCTTTGCATCAAGGTAGGTCTCTGAATTGGGGATGGGGCTTGACCATGCAAGTTGGGAGAGAAGAGGTGGGTAGGAATCTGGTTTCAGGCTTCCTCTTAAGATACTGCAGCTCAGAAGAACCTATCCCAAATTCCTCTACTCCTTAACAAGTTTGGCTAGGCAGATTGGGAGAGGAGGTCCTTGGATTCTGAGTGTAGGGGAGAGAAGGACTTAAAATATGCAAAAACTTCTGTGCATCAAAGGACACAATCAACGAAGTGAAAATGCAACCTATGGAACGAGAGAAAGTATTTGCAAATAACATATCTGGTAAGGGGTTAATATCCAAAATGTATAAAGAACTCTTAACAAGTAAACAATAACAAAGACAAGAGCCTGGTGGCAGTGACAAGGAAGAACAGACTGAACTTAACAGTGCAGAGGTTTCCAGTAAGGCTATGTGTGTACCCATATTTCACCTGGATGGTTTAGGGTTCAGCCCTGGGGATCCTGAAGTGTCTATCTGTCTGTCTGTCAATGCTGTGTCTGTGTGGAAGGCAGGGCTGCAGTTCATGTGTGGCCAGCAGAATGTGTTTTGGCAGAATCTTGCTCTCTGTCCAGAGAAGTACTTCCCAGTGATCCTGGGGGAGAGAATGGATAAGTACTTGTGGCTGGAATTCTGGAGGAGTTGACCACCAGAAAGTCTTACCACCAACTTTCTGTGGTGAGAGTACAATCCAGTGAGTGTGCTCTGCTTCTGGGGGTATTAGCCACAGAACAGTGCCTTTAAAACAGGTCACTGGTTTCCTAACCTTTTGTAAAATCAGTGGAATACATTGTTCTAACAAAAATATTAGGGTGAAGTTCAAAGTGTAAAAGAAAAGCAAACTGCTTTGACTGAAGCCAGAAAATGGGGTAGGGAGGCTGGAATTCCTCCTGCTTGATCCTCCCCTAGTACTCTCTGGGGTGGGGAGTTTCTAAGGAAAGCCCTTTGAAACTACTGACCTAGAAGATAAGAGAATAGAGACAGTTCCAGATGGTGTATGAAGGGGGATCTGAGATCTTCCTACTTAGGAACCAAAGACTAGAAAGGTAGTCCGCGGGGTTCTCTTGATCAATTTGATGTTGATAGTTTTGCCTTGACATTGGAGGAAAGGCCCATTTTGGTCAGAGAATCAAACCCCAGAAGACTGTGTCATTGTTCTGAGCTATGTCACTACAGTCCACCCAGGTAGCTGAAGAAGGCCCAGGAGAAGTGGAAGAAGATCCTAGGGCCACCACAGTCCCACAGGGACTGCCCTAATTTCTAGTGCAATTGTGCCCTTGGGTAGGGTCCACAAGATGGTGATGGCATCCAGATAAGATATCATGCTATGTGGCCAGCATCCAGGTAGCCCTATGTAGGAGGAGAGAGAGCACAAGCTGAGATGGAGCCCCAAGACTGAAAAGAGGTTTATATGGATGGTGGTAATCTGATTCTTCTGCTCTCTTCTTGCTGTCTTTCTACTGATCATGGTCAGTTCAAACTCATGTCATGGCCTATGAAACTATTTGATCCTTCTTTTACAGTGAAAACTGAGCTAAGAATTTCCATTTCCATGCCATTGGGCACTAAGCCTATGGTTCTGGACTACTGGGGTATATAGAATTTGAAATTGAAATCAGTGCTCATTATGGGCTGGGCTGTATGCCACCTGCTTCCCAGGTATCACCTTGAATTTTGGTATCCTCTTTGCCACTTTACAGGGACCTTGATGGTGTTTGACAGGAGGAAGATGTGGGTCACATGACATTGAGCCTTGGGTGACCCAGAAATAGGTTTCTTAACAGAGCTGATCAAAGAGAAGTACAGGCCAGACCTCCATGAGTACCCCTGAAGTCCACAGCCCTGAAGATTCTGACAGCTGATCAATTCCCCCAGAGGGAATAATGATAGGACATAGCCCAGAAAATTCATTTTCCTCTAGGCGAAACTATCAGTTTGGTAAAAAGAGGATGCTACAAGAGGCAGGGAAGAAATGTCTGAATAAAACTATGGGTAGTGGGTAGGTCCCTGGAAACATGAGAATATCAAACATGAAGCCTTGGGCGGCGCCTGTGGCTCAAAGGAGTAAAGTGCCGGCCCCATATGCCGGAGGTGGTGGGTTCAAACCCAGCCCCAGCCAAAAACAAAACAAAACAAAACAAAAAACAGGAAGGCTCAATATTCCTGAAGTAGAGTCAATTGGAAGACAGCATGAGCATGGAGTTGAGACATGGCTGGAAAGCCATGCAGTTGAATGGTGCGTTGAAAGTTGAACTCTTTACAATAGCATCAAAAAGAGTACAATACTTAGGAATAAACTTGACCATGAGGTGCCAGACATGTACACTGACTGAAAACTATAAAAAGTTGCTGAAAGAAATTTTAAAAGACATAAATAATTTTAAAAGACATTCTGTGTTCATGGATTGGAAGACTCAAAAAAAATTTTTTTTTGAGACAGAGCCTCAAGCTATTGCCCTAGGTAGAGTGCTGTGGTGTCACAGCTCACAGCAACCTCCAGCTCCTGGGCTCAAGCTATTCTCTGGCCTCCGCCTCCCAAGTAGTTGGGACTACAGGCACCCACCACAACACCTGGCTGTTTTTTGGTTGCAGCCATCATTGTTGTTTGGTGGGCCTGGGCTGGATTTGAACCTGCCAGCTCAGGTGTATGTGACTGGCGCTTTAGCCGCTTGAACCACAGGTGCCAAGCCAGAAGACTTAAAATTTTTAAGATGTCAAGACTACCAAAAGTGATCTACAGATTTAATGTAATCCGTATCAAAATTCCAATGGCACTTTTTACAGAAATAGATAAGCCCAATCTAAAATTCATATGGACCCAGCACTCTGGGAGGCTGAGGTGGGCGGATTGTCTGAGCTCACAAATTCAAGAACAGCCTGAGCTAGAGCAAGATTCTGCCTCTCAAAAAATAACTGGGCGTTGTGATGGGTGACTATCATCCCAGCTACGAGGGAGGCTGAGGCAAGAGAATTGCTTGACCCCAGAAGTCAGAGGAGCCATGAGCTGTGATGCCAGGGCACTCTACCAGGGGCGACAAAGTAAGACTTTGTCCAAAATAAAATAAAATAAAATTCATATGGAATCTCAAGGGAACTTGAATAGCCAACAATCTTGAAAAAAAAGGACAATTCCCTGATTTCAAAATTTACCACAAAATTACAGTAATCAAAACTGTGGTACTGGCAGAAACACAAACATATAGACCACCAGGATAGAATAGAAGTCTCAGAAATAAACCCACACATACACGGTCAAATGATTTTCAACAGGAGTAACAAGACCATTCAATAGGGAAAGGATAGTCTTTTCAGCAAATGAGGCTGGGAATATTCATTCACATGCAAAATAATGAAGTTAGACACTTACCTTACAGCATATACAAAAATTGAACTGAAAACTGATCATAGCTCTAAATGTAAGATCTACAACTAAAACACTTTTTTTTTTTTTTTTTTTTTAGGGTCTCAAAACAGACCTAGAGTATAGTTAGATCATCATGCTTCACTGTAACCTCAAACTCCTGGGCTCAAGTGATCTTCCTTCCTACGCATCCCCAATCTGGAACTACTGGTGTGTGCCACCATGTCTGGCTAATTTTTTTGGTTTTTTGTAGAGACAGGGTCTCATGTTGCTCAGGCCAGTCTTGAACTGGTCTCAAGTGATCTTCCTACCTTGGCCTCCCAAGGTTCTAGGATAGAGGCATGAGTCACTACTTCTTACCTAAAACTGTAGCACTCTCAGAAGAAAACTTGGAGGGGAGGGACTTCATGAGTGTATTACATAATGATTTCTTGGATATGAGACCAAAAGCTTAGGTACCAAAAGTAAAAATAGGACTGGGTGTGGTAGCTCACAACTGTAATCCTAGCACTCTGGGAGGCTGAGGTGGATAGATTGCTTGAATCAGGTGTTCAGGACCAGCAGGAGCAAGAGTGAGACCCTGTCTCTATTAAAGATAGGAAAAAAAAAAAAACCTAGCTGGGCATAGTGGTGCAGGCCTATGGTCTCAGCTACTGGGGAGGCTGAGGCAAGATTGCTGAAGCGCAAGAGTTTGAGGTTGCTATGAGCTATGATTAGGCCACAGCACTCTACCTAGGGTGACAGAGTGAGACTCTGTCTCAAAAAAAAAAAAAAAAAAAGAAAGAAAAGTAAAAATAAATAAATTGGACTACATCAAAATTTAAAATTTTAATGAGGATTCATTGGAAGGTACAAAAAATTAAAAAACTTCTGTATATCAAAGGATACAATCAATAGAGTGAAAAAAAACCTATGGAATGGAAGAAAACATTTGCAAATAATATATCTGAAAAAGAGTTAATATCCAAAATATATAAAGAACTCCTGCAACCAAACAATAACCAAAAAACCCACCCTGATTTAATAACAAGCAAAGGAATTGTATAGTTATTTCCCCAAAGATATACAAATGGGTAACAAGTATATGGGTGGCTCCTGTGGCTCAGTGGGCAGGGTGCCAGCCCCATATACCAAGGATGGTGGGTTTGAACCCGGCCCCGACCAAACTGCAACAAAAAATAGCCAGGCATTGTGGCGGGCACCTGTAGTCCCAGCTACTCAGGATCCTGAGGCAAGACAATCGCCTAAGCCCAAGAGCTGGATGTTGCTGTGAGCTGTGACACCACCACACTCTACCAAGGGCAACAAAGTGACTCTATCTTTAAAAAAAAAAAAAAGTTGGAAACATTGTGCCCTGTTGCTGGGAATGTAAAATGGTGTAGCACCTATAGAAAACAGTATGGTTGGCTCGGCGCCTGTGGCTCAAGTGGCTAAGGCGCCAGCCACATACACCTAAGGTGGCGGATTCAAATCCAGCCCGGGCCCACCAAACAACAATGGTGGCTGCAACCAAAAAAAAAAAAAAAAAAAAAAATAGCCAGGTGTTGTGGCAGGCGCCTGTGGTCCCAGCAACTTGGGAGGCAGAGGCAAGAGACTCGCTTGAGCCCAGGAGTTGGAAGGTGCTGTGAGCTATGCCAAGGTACTCTACCCAGGGGGACAGCTTGAGGTTCTGTCTCAAAAAAAAGAAAAAGGAAACAGTATGGTTGATCCTCAAAAAATAGAATTACTGGGCAGAGCCTATGGCCTAGGAGGTGGCAGGTTCATAACATGGCCCCAGCCAAAAAATAATAATAATAATAGAATTACCATATGACCTAGCAATACCTTTCCTGGGAATATATCCAAAAGCACTAAAAGCACATTTTAAAAAATCATTTATGATTTTATTTGTAATTGATGAGTAACAATTTTATATTTATGGGATACAATGTGATATTTTGATATATGTATACTTTGTAGAATGATTAAATCAAGCTAGTTAATGTATTCATCACCTCACCTACTTATTTTTTTTTTACTACTTATTTTTTTCTGGTGAGAATGATTTAATTCTACTAGCAATTTTGAAATGTGCAACGCATTGTTAACAGCTGTGGTCACCAGGCTGTGCAATAGATCACTAAAACTTAACCTTCCTGTTTAACCGAAGCTTTGTATCCTTGGACTAACATCTCCCCTTTCTCCCCTTTCTCTGATTGCCCCAAGCTCTGCTAAGGCTACTCTGCTTTTGTGAGTTCCGTTTTTTTTTTTTTCCTTTTGAGAAAAAGTCTTGCTGTGTCACCCTCAGTAGAGTGCTCCTCAAACTCTTTGGCTTAAGCGATTCTCTTGCCTCAGCCTCCCAGTAGCTGGGACTATAGATATCCACCACAATGCCTGGCTATTTTTGTTGTTGTTGTTATTGTTGTTTAGCAGGCCCTGACTGGGTTTGAACTCACCAGCCTGTGTACATGTGGCTGGCACCCTAACCACTGGGCTACCGGTACTGAGCCTCCACTTTTTTTTTTTTTTTTTTGAGGCAGTGTCTCAGTCACCCAGGGTAGAGTGCCATGGCATTATAGCTCACAGCAACTTTAAACTCCTGGACTCTATAATCCTCCTGCCTCAGTCTCCCAAGTACCTGGGACTACAGACACCTGCCATAATGCCTGGCTGGTTTTTCTATTTTTAGTAGAGATGAGGTCTCACTCTTGCTCATGCTGGTCTCGAACTCCTGAGCTCCAATAATCCACCCTCCTTGGCCTCCCAGAGCTCTGGGATTATAGGCATGAGCCACTGTGTCTGACCATGAGTTCCAGTTTTTACGATTCCACACATACGTGAGGTCATACAGTATTTTTTTGTGTGTGCGGGAAAGCACAAAGAGGTATTTGTACACCCATCCATATTCATAGCAGTGTTAGTCACAACAACCAAAAAGTGGAAGCAACCAAAATGTTCATCAATGGATTAATAAATGGTAGTATACACATATAATGAATTTAGCCTTAAAAAGGAAAAAAATTCTGACACAACAATACCTGGTTGATACTATGTTAAGTGAAATAATCTAATCTTGAAAAGACAACTATTGGGTGGCATCCATAGCTTAGTCGCAGGGCACCAGTCACATACACCTAGGGTGGCAGGTTTGAACCCGGCCCAGGTCTACTAAGCAACAATGACAACTGCAACCAAAATATAGCCAGGCATTGTGGCCGGCGACAAGACCCAGCTGTTTGGGAGGGTGAGGCAAAAGAATCACTTAAACCCAAGAGTTTGAGGTTGCTGTGAGTTGTGATGCCACTCTACCCAGGGTGACAGTTTGAGACTCTGTCTCAAAAACAAAAACAAAAAGATAACTACTGTATGATTTTACTTATGTGAAGTATCTATAATAGTTAAACTTCAAAACAGAAAGTAGAACAGTGATTACCAGGAGCTAGAGAGAGGAAGAAATTGGGAGCTGTTTAACAGATACAGAGTTTCAGTTTTGGAAGATGTCAAAGTTCTCGGGATTGGTTCCACGACAATGTAAACATACTTAACACTAATAACCATATGCTTAAAAATGGTTAAGATGGGCCAGGCACTGTGGCTCACACCTATAATTCTGAGAGGCCCAGGTGGGTGGATTGCTTGAGCTTGCGAGTTCGAGACCAGCCTGAGCAAGAGCGAGATCCCATCTCTACTAAAAATAGAAAAAATAGCCAGATGTTGTGGCAGGTGCCTCTAGTCCTAACTACTCAGGAGGCTGAAGCAAGAGGATCGCCTGAGCTGAAGAGTTTGAGGTTGATGTGAGCTATGACGCCATAGTACTCGACCGCCACAGTACTCTACGGAGGGCAACAAGGGGCAACAAAGTGAGACACTAAAAAAAAAAGAGAGAGAGAGAGAGAGAGATGCTTCAAAGTATATTTTAAAATCCTCAGAGAATGTTTTAAATTTGAACGGTAAAAAAACTAAAGTGGAAAGACTGCATAAATTGATTATTTAATACATTTCTGTACCTTAGGCATCTCAGATACATAAATATTTACTGAGTAAAAAATACAGCCAAGTTTCTAAGTGGAATAAATGCCATCATCATTGTGATTTGTAAGCTTATTGATTCTGTTATTAAATTTGAAAGAAAAGAAACGATAAACAGTTCAATTATTTTGAAGATTTTGCTTTACAAGGGTGTCCAACATTTTTTCTTCTCTGCTGCACATTGGAAGAAGAGTTGTCTTGGGGCACATATTAAACACACAAAAGCTAATGAAAGCTGCTAATGAAAGAGCAAAATAGAGATCTGTGCTGTCCAACACCAGATAAGCAACACAGTCCTTCCACAATCTGCATGCAGCCAATGGGCCACAGGTTGGACACCCCTGACAGTGACTTAAAATAATTTTCCTATAGGATTGCTGCTTATAGTTATAATTAGTGTTTCCAAAATAGAAATAACATAAATTAGGAAAAATCAACCACATGCATTCCCCATGCTGACAGCAAGTAAAACAGACCTATTTATTTACCATTGTTTAAGCGATTTGGGGATCCCTACCTCTGACCTCAAGCAATTTGTGGTTAATGTTTTAAAATACATGAACCTTGGCTGCGTGCAGGGGCTCATGCTGGTAATCCTAGCTCTTTGGGTGGCCAAGGCAAGAGGATTGTTTGAACTCAAGAGTTTAAGACCAGCCTTAGCAAGAAAATAATAATAATAATAATAATAAATTTTAAAAATAAAATAAAATAGGAAAGAAAAGAAAAGGAAAGGAAAATTAGCTGGGCATAGCGATGCACACCTGTAGTCCCCTCCCTACTTGGGAGGCTAAGGTAGTAGGAGTGCCTGAGCCCGGGAGTTTGAGGTTTTGAGGTTGCAATGAGCGATATGATGCCATTGTACCCTACCAGGGTGATAGAGGGAGACTCCATCTAAAAAAACAAACAAACAAAAAACAAGGCTGGTCAGGGTGGCTCATGTCTAATCCTAGCACTCTGGGAGACTGAGGCAGGAGGATCACTTGAGCTCAGGAGTTCCAGAACAGCTTGAGAAAGAGCAAGACCCTGTCTCTACTAAAAATAGAAAAACTAGCCAGGAGTTGTGGCGAGTGCCTGTAATCCCAGCTACTCAGGAGGCTGGGACAAGAGGATCACTTGAACCCAAGAGTTTGAGGTTGCTGTGAGCTTTGATGCTATGGCACTCTATCCAGGGAGACAAAGTGAGACTGTCTCTAAATAAATAAATAAATAAATAAATAAATAAAACAAAAACCTAGAATTTTTACTCAGACAAACATTTTATTTTTAAAATTTTATTTATTTATACAGAGTCTCACTTTGTCACACTTGGTAGAATGCCATGGCATTACAGCTCACAGAAACCTCAAACTCTTGGGCTCAAGCAATCCTTCTTGCCTCAGCCTCCCAAATTGCTGGGATTATAAGTGCCCATCACATGCCTGGCTATTTTTAGAGACGGGGGTCTCACTCTGGTTCGGCTGGTCTTGAACTCCTGACTTCAAGCAATTAATCACCTCGCCTTGGCCTCCCAGAGTGCTGGGACTACAGGTGTGAGCCACCATGCCCAGCCTAAGACAAACATTTTTATGTTCACATTATTCTAATGCAGCCAAATGAAATGCTGTGGAAAAAGTTTTTGATGCTGGGTATGTTTAATGTAAAAATGGGTGCCTTTTCTATGCTGGGAAACAATTTCATTTCAGAACGTTAGATGCATTTTCCTTTAATAGTATACTGCTGAATGTTTAACTGCTATAGGATGTAAAATATAGGCATGGGGAGTGGAGTATAGTAACAGTATGAAACTCAGCTGCAGAATTTATGGAAACTGGCTGAAATACATTAAAGGCCCTATGCACATCTGGCACTTTGAGAAAAGTGCCATCAAAGTTGTGGGGGATGGCCATGGAAGGAGAGGATGCCAGCACTTTCTATCTGGCAGATCCTATTGTATTTCTACTTTTGTATCATAGGCACTGAATTGACAAGTTACAATAACTTCTAAAAGCAATACAACATGTAGTATGTATGCTGGTTATTTCAACTATAAACCTCATGTTTACTGATTAAAAGTAAGAATATTAACTGCTCTAGGCTCGGCACCTATAGCTCAAATGGCCAAGGCACCAGCCACATACACCAGAGCTGGCAGGTTCAAATCCAGCCCGGGCCTGCCAAACAACAATGATAACTACAACCAAAAAAAAATAGCTGGGCGTTGTGGCAGGCACCTGTAGTCCCAGCTACTTGGGAGGCTGAGGCAAGAGAAGTGCTTAAGCCTAGAAGTTGGATATTGCTGTGAGCTGTGATGCCACATTACTCTACCCAGGGCGACAGCTTGAGGCTCTGTCTCAAAAAAAAAAAAGAATATTACTGCTCTGTTGTATTAGCATAAAAATTCAAATGACAGAATATTAAGTAGCTGTTTTTGCTAAGAAGCTCATGGTGTACAATGGAATCCTCCTTTATGGCAGATGGGGAAAAATTGACAGTCTTTGGGTTAAAGAAGCAATTCTAATTAGGCTCTCACAGTGCTGGTCCACTTTAAACAATTGAATTAGTTGCCAACATTTAATATAATTAAAATGTAAATTTTTTACAAATCATGATAGTCTGGGCTCCTGTAGGAGTTGATGATTCCTACTTTACAAGAAGAAAAATTATATAATAATCTCTTCTAGAAGAAAATGACAGAATTTTGGAAGATCACGTTGGCCTTGACATCCCTTAGATTATGTTTCCATTGATACCAATATTCTTATTAGATTAAGAAATTATTATTAATTGTACAATAAAGGATTTATTTTTTTATTTATTTGCAGTTTTTGGCCGGGGCTGGGCTTGAACCCCCCACCTCCGGCATATGGGGCCTGACACCTTACTCTTTTGAGACACAGGCACCACCCAAAGTAAAGGATTTAAATTTCAGAACAGTAAATAAAATATACATCTTCACTGGCTTAAATATATCAGGTCAGGTGTGACAATTAACTCTGAAGATTTTTTTTTTTTTTTTGAGACAGAGCCTCAAGCTATCCCCCTGGGTAGAGTGCTATGGCATCACAGCTCATAGCAACCTCCAACTCCTGGGCTCAAGCGAGTCTCCCAAGTAGCTGGGACCACAGGTGCCCGCCACAACACCCGGCCATTTTTTGGTTGCAGTCATCATTGTTGTTTGGTGGATCTGGGCTGGGGATTCGAACCCGCCACCTTAGGTGTACGTGTGGCTGGCGCCTTAGCCGATTGAGCCACAGGCGCTGAGCCAACTCTGAAGATTTATAGAACATCTGAGATCACAGAGATAAGATTTGAATGGGACAGGATGTCCCACATTAGTGTCAAATATTAAATTTCAAAAGCAAAATCCAATACCATTTTTAAAATTTGATTTTTACCTGGTATGGTGACTATAGTTCATGCT
Organism: Galagoides demidoff; assembly: GCA_963574575.1. Lineage (NCBI taxonomy): Eukaryota > Metazoa > Chordata > Mammalia > Primates > Galagidae > Galagoides > Galagoides demidoff. The sequence continues at coordinate 18,105 of CAUYQV010074007.1, read as the reverse complement.
TATAGTCCCAGCTGCTGGGAAGGTTTGAGGTCCCGGGCAACATAGTGAGGCACCATCTCTAAAAAAAATGGTGGTAGGGCAGTGCCTGTGGCTTAGTGGATAGGGTGCCAGCCCCATATACGGAAGGTGGCAAGTTCAAACCTGGCACCAGCCAAACTGCAACAAAAAAATAGCCAGGCATTGTGGCAGGCACCTGTAGTCCCAGGAACTCGGGAGGCTGAGGCAAGAGAACCGCCTAAGCCCAGGAGTTAGTGGTTGCTGTGAGCTGTGACACCACAGCACTCTACCAAGGGCAATAAAGTGAGACTCTGTCTCTAAAAAAAAAAAACCTTTCCCCCATTAAAAAAAAAAAAAAAATGGTGTCATGGGCCTGTAGAGTCCCAGCTACTCTGGAGGATCACTTGAGCCCAGGCATTTGGGGCTTCAGAGGGCTATGACTATACCACTGCATTCCCAACCTAGGCAACAGACCAAGACTCTGTCTCTTAAAAAGATAATTAAAACAAAAATAAAAGTTGAGTTTCTAAAGCATTAGGTTATGTTAAAATTCAGCAGAGGGTTGAACTCACTTTAGAAGACATATATGATAGCATTGTAAAAAAGGGCACATTTTGATTAGTAATGATTATCTAACACAGATCAGTTAGTAGTAAAATACTTATTAATTATAAAGACCCAATTGTTGTGCAAGACTGGATATATATGAGATATATATTTGCCAGAGAAATTGAGAGTTGTGGTTGTCCAAATCTGCAAGAAGGATTATTTATGAACGCATTTGGAGTGTATGCACCTTGAAAGCCATCACTTTTCAAAAAATATCTGTTTAACACATGACTGCTAAAATTATGAGTTCTGCTGCCAGGAAGACCTCTTTTCAGACAGATTTGTTTTTTGTGCTGTCTTGAACAGGTGTATAGGTGGGATACCATATGTACAGAATTTGTCAATGTTGTGACATCTGCAAAACTTGTACAAAAAGGGGGGAGAAAAATATAAAACTCAAGTTGATGCCATTGTTTGGAGCCCAGAAGGTCATGACACATGAACCAAGCCAAGCAAAAGCATTATTGGCAAGGGAGCCTCCTTTGTGCAGCTGCCTAAACACTGACAAGAGGTGCTGAACTCCATACAGCAGAAATACCCCAGCATCATGGTCTTAGGTCCTGTATAAGACTCCAAGTTGCACGATACTCTTCTGAGCCCTGGGACCTTCTGCCTAAGACACTTGGTCCATCTCTTCTTCCTCTGACTACTTTCTGCTCATCCTTGAGAGTACTGCCTCTAAAAGCCCACGTTGACCTGCCAGACTAGGTTAGGTGCCCTTTGTTTGTGTCCTCACAATTCCTCCTAGACTTTCCCTTGAAAAGCAGTGCTCACACAGAATCATAATTACTTATATCCCCACACAGCCTCAGAGCTGCATGAGGCCAGGTGTCCAGTCTGCTCTGCTCACATCTGTATCCCTAAAATGGAATAAGTCACTCAGAAGATGTTGGTTGGATGGTTGAACAAACTACAGCCCAACTGATCTGCTTCTTAGTTCACTCATTAGTTGGCTTCTCAGCTGTGGGACTGCGTCATGTTTGTGGACAGGGCTTAAAAGATGGCCAACAATGGCCTTGATGCCTAATAGTGTTTCCCAAAAAGCAAAAACTCTTTTTTTTTTGGCAGTATTTGGCCAGGGCTGGGTTTGAACCCACCACCTCCAGCATCTGGGACTGGCACCCTACTCCTTTGAGCCATAGGCACCACCCAAAGCAAAAATTCTTGGGGCACATGAACCAGAGTTTTTATATATACCCAGGAGCATCTCAAACCCCTGTCTGGAAAGAATGAAATGGGAAAAGAGGATGTCTGTATATGGAAAGGAGGAGAAAACTTAGAAATATCTCTATAAGACAAAGTGTATGTGTAGGGGGGGTGATAACATGTTGACCAGAGATCAAGAATCAAAGACTAGAAGTCAGAGAATCTAAGAGGATAGCTGGGAGCCATGGCTCATGCCTATAACCCTAGCACTCTGGGAGGTCGAGGTGGGTAAATTGCTTGAGCTCACAAATTCAAGACCACCCTGAGCCAGAGCAAGACCCTGTCTCTACCAAAAATAGAAAAAACTGAGACAAGAGGATTGCTTGAGCCCAAGAGTTGGAGGTTGCTGTGAGCTGTGACTACACCATGGCACTCTACCCAGGGCGAAAAGAGGATGAAAGAAGTATTTCTTGGGGGGAGTAACTGTACAATGGAACCATGAAGCCACCTGATCGCCAGTGGGTATGGACATTCATCAGGAAGACTGAGAGGGTGTGCAAAATTAGTAGCAGTCAATAAAAGTTTACATCAATTGAATTCCATTCTTTCCCTGATCACAGGCAACTTCTTTCACCTTACAAAGTCATGACTGATCTTGGGTAGGATGAGAAGAGAGTCTTACCCATAGGAGAAAGTAAGCAGACAAGGAGGATTAAAGGCAGATGCCATGGAATGATGTAAGACCCAGGGGTAAAAGAAACACCAAGAACTGACACCAGAAGCCAGTACTGGCTTTCCAGCATGGAAGCTGGCCAGATCCCAGCTGGTTGGCAGGAAACACAGCCTGTCCACCCTTCCTGTTGTGAAGGAGCACTGGTCTTTCTCTACCTGGAAAGAGTACAGCTAAAAAACTTTCAAAGACTTTCCAGGGTCCTCAGCATAGAGGACTTATAAAGTCCATTGTAGCAGCCTCATCTTTAACTGGGCAATTACAGTGAAAGAATGAATGGACCATTTTCTCTGAAATCAGAAGAATCTGGAAAAGAAGAATAAACTCAGGCTCAGCGCCTGTAGCACAGTGGTTCCAAGCGAGGCTATACATACACCGAGCCTAGCTGGTTTGAATCCGGCCCTGGTCAGCTAAACAACAATGACAGCTGCAAAAAGAAATAGCCAGGTATTGTGGTGGGCACCTGTAGTCCCAGCTACTTGGGAGGCTGAGGTAAGAGAATAGCTTAAGCCCAAGAGTTTGAGGTTGCTGTGAGCTGTGATTTCATGGCACTCTACCAAGGGCAACATAGTGAGTCTCTGCCTCAAAATACATAAATAAATCAGGCTGAGAGCCTGATTCTTTACCAAAAAATAAATAAATAAATAAAAATTCCTGAAGTCACACCTGGCAAAATGGGAACAACCTCTCTCCAGGGATGAGGTGGCAAGAGCTCTACTTGCAGCAGCTGTTTCAGCCCGTCTTGCCTCTTCTGGATCTGGGCCCCCCCAGAACCCCAGCTCTCCTTCGTCTGAGTTGGGATGGCTGAGATATTATAGGAGCTGAGCAACTCTGGGCCCCACCTGTCCCACTGGCCCAAGGAGTCTCTAGTAATAAGCCCTGGGTAGGCCTGACTCTGGGAGTAGAGTCATAATCCCCTACAGGGGTGACACCCTGAGGTTCATCAGACAGGGAAGTTACCTCCTCGACCCTCACTGGCAGCCGGCTTCACTTGGATCGGACGATTCATCTGAAAGACATCGGACCAACATACCCATTCAGCATGACTGCCTGGTCCTGCAGCCCTGGCTTCTCCACCCCTGGACTCCTCAGGATCTGAGCCCTAGCCCCTTTGAACTCTGTACTCCACCACTCCCACAATGGGATTGTAGATTTTCTCCAAGATTCCTTCCTTATATCCAGGGATTTAGAAGGTGTTGAACCTGGAAGAGATGGGTGGCAGGAACTCAGGGACAGCACAGGGTGGAATGTGGCAGCTACAGAGATTCTTCTACCGTGGGCTCTGGGCAGGGACTATGTGAAGCCTGTCCCTCTGGATCTGGAATTGTGTGGAGGGTGGAATTGATAATTCAGATTTATGTTTTTATGTCTAAAACTGAGAATATAATGCTATGTGTCATGTAGATTAAATAATCTGGGAATCAGACATAGTGCTATCTACCCCCACTGCTGTCACTTCATGGTTGTATGACGTGAAGTAAGCTGCCTTCTCTCAGGTTGAATTTTTCAAATGGGGAAAACATTCCCTGGGCTTCTGTTTCCCCATAGTCTCTACACTTAACTCTCCTGTCCACTCCCTGGGTTCCTCTTCGTCAGAGGATGCTGGAGTTTTCCAGGGGTGCTATGCTCGGCCTTGTTTGTCTTGCTGTTCCCATTCTTCCCAGATAGTCTCATCCACACCCACAGCCTCTGCTGCTATCCACACAGGATGACTCAGAATGCCATGTCTCCAGCCCACATTCTCCTCTAAGCTTCAGACCCACGTTCCCAGCTGCTTGCTGGACATCCCACTAGAAAGGCCCTGAGCACCTTCACTCAGCACACCCCAGCCAGACCTCATGTTTTTGCCCACACCTGATCCTCCCAGTCACCAAGCGGTAGACCTGAAAAGCAGCTTGACTTCTCCTTCCATTTCTTCCCCCCTCCAACCAATTTCACCTTTTAATTCCAGGGATCCCTGATCAGGGGTGGATAAGAATCACCCAGGAACCATATTAGATTCTTACGTTGGGGACGGTATAGTTTGAAAAAGCTCCTAGGTGATTTCGATATATCCCCCCACATTCCCATCCCCCAACCACCCTGAGTGAGTTCATGATTGAACCCCCATCTCACCTTCCTCTCATGGGTGTTGTGGGGATCACATGAGGTAATGGGGACGCAAAAGATCTTTGTAAACTGCCAAGAGCTGGGTGCGTGGGATGTGAGGAATTATTGGTGGGGGGCAGACAGCTGAGTGCCGGGAGGAAAGAACAGCGGCCTTCCTGTTCGTGGAGGAAGGGGTACTGATGCCCATCTGGCCTGAGAAGGTGATGATCTGACCCCCTCCCCTCAGGAAATGCACTGCTTCTGCACCAATCAGGGGCCACTCCATCCCTTACCAATATGCTCGTTGCCGAGACAACAGGCAGCTTCCTGTTACCATAGCCACAAGTGCTACCCAGTAACCATGGTAACGCCCTGGCAGTCACAGTTGAGCAATTTCCTTTGAATCAAATTTGGGGGTAGAAGGGGTGGGCAGTTCTTATTTAAAAAAAAAATGGGGGGGAAGGAAAACAGGTCAAGCCTAAACTAGCGCAATCCCCCTCCCACCCCGGGCTCTGACACACCCACCCGCTGGTGGTGGAGCACCTGCAGTGTACCAGGCTGTGGGTGGGGGCCGAGACACCGACAGGACTCAGGTTGCAGTCTAGAGGGGATGACAGATCAATCCAAGCAGATCAGGGCGAGCTGGACAGGTCTGGACTGGCCTGGGCCAGGGACCAGGAGGACAGGACCCGTCCCTGGGAATGGCCACCTGTGATTGTGGAGGAGAGACCAAGACACAGAGCCATGGAGAGCAGAGACATGGGGAGAGATGAAGAAACACATGAAGACAGAAATGATGAGAAAAAAAGAGACAGACCTCAAAAGGAACAAGGAAAGAGAATTACTGGTGGAGGTGGAAAGGAAATGTGGGGATGTGGGTCAGAAAGCAGGTGCAGGAGAGGCAGGGAGGAGCCTGGTGGGGACGAAGAGGACTGGAAGCCTGGGGTAGAGGGCAGTGAGAGTGAGCAAGACCATCATTATTTTATTAGTTCTTAAATAGATCCTGAGAATTTCTCTGGAGCCTAGAGTGACGAGCACATGTGACACCAGCAGTTTCCATGGCAGCTGCCTCCCTAGCTGGGTTTCCTGGGAGATGGTGCTCCTTGGTGCTCTGGGGGACGCCCCTCTCCCTCCTCCCACCTGCTTCACCACCCCTGGATGTAGAGTGGGCACTGGTGGTGTGTACACTTCTCCCACGGATGCGGCCTAGGTCTTCTACTGCTCAGGTATGCTGCCAGGATTTCCTGACCTCTGCAGCAAGCACCAGGCTGGGCACTTCAGGGAAAACAGTGATGACCTAGTTGGGGACCCTCTCCCTATAAGCTCACAGAGGGGAAGATAATGCCGCCACTTTCCAAGAGCCCACTATGTGCCTGGGGAACTTTGTATCCGTTATCTCTAAATCCTTTCACCTGCTCTGTAAGGTAATACCATTGTCCCATATTAGAGATGAGAAAGCTGAGACTGAGGGAAGTTAAATAAATCACTTGTCTAAGACCACATGATGGGCAAGTGGTTGAGCTGGGATTTGCCCCAGGTCTGTCTCACACTAAAGTCCATGATTTTTGCATTGTGTTTCTCAATTCCATTCTTAAGATAGGAACAGAAATAATGTGGCATAGAGGGAGCAGGGCCTTGAGGGAGTGTAAGGTAAAGAGCTGTGAGAGAGGCCAACTCCAGCTGGGAAAGGGTGACCTAGGGAAAGTGTCATGAAGGAGGCAATGTTTGACCTGAACTTTGCAGGACTGGGGTTATTGACCATATGGAGATATTGGAAGAGATAGGGCTGGTGGCTGAGCACTTCAGATGGCTGGGGAAAGGACTGGGAGCTGCAGTGTTCGGAAGGAGGAAGGGCTCTGGTGAGTACCTGGCATGGGTAGCCAGAGTAGAACAAATTGCTTCCAAGTCAGATAGATGTAAGTTTAAATCCTGATTCCATCACTGGAAGGTTCCCTAAGGTCTCTAAGCTTGAGCAACCACATTAGTAAAAGACGGAATCATGATTCTACCTTTCAAGGTTGTGGCAAAAATGACATTGGCTAGGTCTTAGTAGCTATACCAGATAGAATGTTTTGGGTATTTTTTAATGGAAGGATATGAAACTGAAAGGTAGGCACAACCAGATCAGGGCAGGCTGCAAAAACCATGTCAAAGAATTTTGACTTTGTGGTATTTCAAAAACCAAGAGGATCCAGGGAAGGATTTTAATTAGGGGAACAGTCTGTCAGTTATGTTCAATGAAGGTTACTATAGGGTGGCTGTCTCACTAGGGAGAGAAAGGATTGGAAAGAGAGTAATTAGAGTCAGGAAGATCAGTGACCAGTGACACAGGCAAGAGGTGAGCATGATCTGGATAGAAGGAAATGAACAGACTCAAGACGTCTTTAGGAAGAATTAACTGAACTATAATTCTTGTTTATTTATTTTTTTAGAGACTCTTTTTTTAGGGTCTCTGTCACCCAGGCTGGAGGGCAGTGGCACAATCACAGCTCACTGTAACCTCAAATTCTGGGGCTCAAGTGATCCTCCTGCCTCAGCCTCCTGAGTAGCTGAGACTACAAGTGCCCACCACCACCCCTGGATAATTTGTTTTGTATTGTTCGATTGGATGTGGGGAACCCATGGAGAGGATAGCATGTTGGCTGACACTTGGGCCCAAGGTTTAGGAATACGGGAAGTTGGGAGCTTGGGAGTTTGGAGGTACAGAGACGTCCCTGAGGGCAGAAATCCAGGAGAATGAAGACAGAGTTAGGGAGAGTAGTGTTCCCCAGGGCTCTGAGCCTTGGTTGTGGAGGGCACCTGGGACTTAGGTATGCTATGTGTGGCTGGAGAAGAAAGCCTACATAAGCTTAGTCACTCTGCCCTGCCTCATCCCTGCCACAGACAGAGGATAAACATGAGAATGGAGTGAGCAAATCAAGATTCTCCTCTGAGGAAAAGAGAACTCTGCTTCTGGGCCAAGAACCCGTCATGTGACTTCAGGTGAGCCCTAGCTGAGCACCTGTTTCCTTGGGTTTCTCAGGTAGAGTCCAGGCCCATTTCTTCAGGGCCTGGCTCTGGAGGGAAATCAAGGCAGAGAATATAAAAAAGAACAACCTGTTCTAGGCAATGGATCTGGGCAGGTCAGAGGTAGCTCAGACATTCACAAGGTCTTGGTCCTTCTGACCAGGAGGGCAGAAGAGAAAGCAAACCCTATCTCAGCTTCCTGCTCGACTTGTCTGAAAGTCTTGCCTTTGGGCTCAACATTGCCCTCTTCGACCTCTTCCATCCTGATGCCAACTATTCCCTTCACTCAGCGCTCACATCCTTAGCACTGTCCCCTCCATGAGAAGAGAGTTTACCAGAACCTCTAGTAAACTGGTGGCACTAGGGGAGGTATCATGAGGTACAAGGAAGAGTGGGACAGAAGAAAAGCAAACCTGACCATTTGTAGCACTCCCTTCTCTAATGCAATCCAGTAGTATCAAGTCCCATTAGTTCAAGAACCTACATGGCTATCCTAAATAGCTCTCCAAGCCATCCTCTTCTCCTACTCCTGCCCTATCCCTGGCTCTAGGCCAGATCATCATTCACCTGTACTCAAACCACAGTAACCCACAGGGTCATCTTGCCTCCAATACTCTCCAACCCAACCTTCACACTGCAGCCAGGATGGTCTTTTAAAACCATTCTCTTACTCTTGCCTGTCTAAAATCCCCCCATATTCTCCCATTGTAGGCCTCCTGATAAAGCCCCAAATCCCAAATGCCGAAGTGTGAGTCTTGCCTTCCCTGCTGCCCAACATGCACAATACTCTCCACTCACATGGAGCCTCAGCCGTCTGCTGGAACCTTCTCTGCCAGTTTCCACATTATCCCTAGAATTTCAGATATGGCCTTTGTCTTCCAGGCCTCAACTATGATGAGATGTGATCATGATTCAGTTCAACTAGCATCTCCTCTCTCCCCACTCCTGCTGCCTCTTTTACATGCTCAGATGTAAACCCCAGTGAGGCTTCCTTGCTGGAAGCAAGAAGCAAAGGAGGGCAAAGACTGAGACTCATCCACTGAGTGGCTGCTAGCACACACAGTGCCTTTGCATGAATTACAAAATGGCACTTCCCCAACACTGGGGAAATGTGTGTCCTTTCCTCTGGACTGACCCAGCACCCAAATGTGCTTGGCTTCATCAACAGACCATGACCGGATTTTTGCCCCTATTTGCCCTCTCTATCCAAGCTGTTTTGCGCAGGGCAAAAGCAAATACACTCCCCTTACTGCCTGCTTCACAGTGTTTGAATGGATAGCTTCCCAAAGAAAGGGAGGTCATGAACAGAGAGACAGACAAAGAAGGGGAACCTCTGAAATGGGACTGAAGTTGGGCCTCACCCTCTTCAGATGGATTCTGGAGCCTAAAATCAGGCTAAAAGAAATAGCTCCAGCTTCGTGGGGAAGAGGCTGCAGGAGATGGGAGCCAGGTGGGACACAGCCCTAGGTTTGAAGGAAGCCCAAGTAAGATGCCAAGCTTTGACAGGTGATGGAAATTGACAGGAGCAAGTGGAGAGGGGCCAAGAGGTGGTCTCAGCCCATCAGATTCCATGAAATTTCCCTGGGAGTCCAGGCTTCCTCTTTGGTGGTTGACCCAGCCTTTCCTGGTCCCATGGTGGCAGTCTTGACTATAACAGGAGATGACTTCTTGTCCCTGCTTCTCCAACAGGTGGCAGCTATGCCCAGGACCCAGGGCCTGCAGAGAGCTAAACACCTTCCTCCTTCCCTGCTGCTGGGCCTAAGGCCAGATGACTAAAGTTGCTACTGCCCCTGGCAGGCCCAGAGCAAAGACTGATGGCACGGACACTGCTAGGGCTGGCCAATGCAGCCATTGATTTTCATTTATGGGAATAATTAAATATTAATTTTCACTTTGTTAAGCTGGGGAGGGTGAATAAAGCAAATCCTGGTGGTGGCAGAGGAAGCTAGGCCAGATTGGAGTCTGAAGATGGAAAGATGGGAGTGGGAAGATGTTCTCAGTCGTCATTCTTTCCAGACCTGAGACCTCTCCCTGTCACAAAGTTGGCTCAGGTACCAGCGCAGTTGTTAAGTGAATGAGCTCTGGAGTCAGACTGAATGGGCTCAAAGTCCAGGTCTTCCCATTAGTAGCTATGTGACCTTGGGCAAGTCATTTGATTTTCATGTCTCATCTGTAACCAATAACCACAATGATACCATCCTCACAGAGGATTAAGTGACTTAGTACACGTCAAATGCTAGGAACACTGGCACTGATAAATGTTAGTTATTACTATTTTGCTTTTCTAGCCCAGAAACTCTGCCCATACTCTAGGGCTTCATAGCTCTTATCTCAGGGGCCCTCAGCTTCCCAGAGCTTCCCCGGTATCCCTCATCTAGTGAAGTCTGTGGTTTATGGAGGAGAGGATTTTTTTTCTCCCAAAGTTCATCTAAAAGTTTTTTTTAGTGCCTCCTATTTGCTTTCAGTAAAAAGCCCAACCTCCTCAGGCTGGAGTTCAAAGTTTCCTATTCAACTAGTGCTCTCTATAGATCTCCCCAGTGTGCCTCGTGCTCACATGGGCCTCCCACACAGTCCCTGCCCCGTTTCACATCCACCTGCTCCTTCTGTCTCTGCACCTTTTCCATGCTATTTCCCACATGGAACATTACAGCTGTCTCACTGACTCTCAGTTCTAGCAGCAGAAGTCATTTGCTCCCATGGTTAGATGAATGATGACTTCTACTACTACTCCTACTGATGCTGCCGTTACTTGTTACTACTACCACTTGCTGGTAGCACATTGAGTGCTTATATTTGCCAAGAAGAGTGCCAAGGACTTTACATGACTTAGCTCATTTAATTATTAAAAAACCCTGAGTTCAACATCACAGATGAGGTAAAGACTTGTCCAAGGTTGCAAAGCTAATGGGTGATGGGGCCTGGATCCACACCCAGGTCTGTCTGACCCTAGAGGCTGCATTCACAGTAATGGTGGTAAGTTAGTGTTACTTTGCACTGAGTTCCCAAGAGTGAGGTTTAAGTTGTTTCAGTTACTAAGATTGGTTCTAAAATTTGGCACCCCATCAACAGCTTGATCCCCTCCTGGCAAAGCTAATTCCTTATTAGGCAGCTCCAATTCAGAGAAGTGATTTTTTTACACTGACCTGATATCCCTGTCTATTCTTTATTATTCACTGATTCTGATCCTGCCTTTTGGGGCCACTCAGAGAAAAATCAAATACCTCTTCAGAATCTGAAGGCAGTTACCTGCACCCCAACAGTAATACTTATAGGGATCATACTCTGTCCCAGGTACTTGCTAAGCCTCAATTAATCCTCACTATAGCCCAGTGAGCTAGGTGTTAGTATAACCTACTTCTTATAGATCAAGGAAATTAAAGCTCAAGAGTCTGATTAATGTATCCAGAGACATAGAAACGAAACTGATAAATAGCAGAGCTGGGATTCACATCCGGTACTGTGAGACTCAACAACCAGTATTCTCAATTATTATGTTATTATTAAGGAGCAGCTTCAAGTGTCATTTGTCACTGTATAGGGAGTTTAGTGGGACTCCCTATTAAAGTCCCACTAAAACCTCTCTTCTCAAGTTAAATACCCCTAATTCCATCACACTATAATTCCATGATTTATTTTGTATCTTTTCTTCAACTTGGTCTCTTTTTGGCAGGCAAATGATTCTTTTAAATCTGCAGCATAGAACTGGACATATTCCTGAATTTGCCTTGCCTGTTATATTTGAATTGTGCTCTGTTCTAGACATAACACTCCATGGACAAGAGAAAACCTAGCAGGACTCACTCTTGGTAAACCCATGCTAGTTCCTGATAATCATTATTTCTTTCTACTGCTTAGTCAGTGGGTCCCACTTTTCCTTTTGTTCAGTGATTATCCACTAGCCAAGACCAGACCAGGGACCACTGGTGCCTATAAATCTTGCTGCCCATAGACACAGGTGTCCCCTACTTTTAGCCAACTATTTGCAGTGTGGAAGGAAGACAATCTTGGTGACTTAAGGCACTTCCCAAAAAACCTATTTTAGGAAGAGAACCAGAGGGAAGTGCCATCAAGGACCCTAGGATTGGAGAAAATGGGGTGCTAGCCTAATAGAGCTTTTACTCCATATAGGAGTGTGCATACATAATCCAACAGTGACCAATGATACCTGAAGCCATGATTTAGCCAAGGAGAACACATTTTAGCTTAGCCTACAATACTTGGAAAAGATGCCTCTGCTAAAAGATGAGGTGGAACATCTGGACCAAGGGTCTTGAGTCCATTTATTTGAGCCAGAAGATTAAGTGTAACTAAGAACTTATAGCTTTTGGGGGCACAGCTGAGCCTTCTCTTAGAAAAATGACTCTGCTTCTCATTCTTGGTCCCAACCCAGCCCCCACATGCTGCTTTGGCATGCATATAGGGCACTGTCCCCAGCCTGAGGTAATTCCCACCCCCAACCCTGGAGGACTTACCCCTGGCAGGGTCTTCTGCTCGTGCAGCGCACTCTGAGCCTTGAGAGCAGAGTCCCGGGCGCAGTAGGTGAGGAAGGCACAGCCTGAAGAGGAAGAGGCTGGCTCAGGGGGTTTCCTGAAACCCCCAAATACTCTTCTTTGAAAGACCCCATTAAGTTGCCAAGCTTAAGGACACACTTTCTTTCAAACAAGAACCCTACTTCTGAGAAGCCTTCTCTGCCTCCCACCTTCTCTGAAGGGAGGGGCTTTATGTACCTTAGGACCTACGTCACAGGCTCTGGCTCCTTCATTTGCTCTTGGCCTCCTGCCCAGGGAACATATGTACTCACAACCAGTCATATGCTCATACAATCCCGTATCTCCCTCCCCACTCCAGTCATAAGTCTGGTTGGGCTTAAACCTCCCTAAGCAGCTTTACTTTCATCCTTAACCCAGACTCCCCCTTCAGTTTTGGATTCAGACCATGGAGTCTCCTAGGATCAGCTTTAATTCCTTCTCAACTCAGTTTCAGATGGGAGAGGGAATGAGAAAGAGAGGGGTTGGGGGACAACTCTAGGAGTCCCAACACATCCCCTCCCCTAAGTTTGAAGCTGGGGAATGGACTGATTTGACGATTGGAAGATGGGACTGGTTTAAAGGCTTCCCATAGGTAGGAGTTTCCAGGGACCTCCTAATCCCAATTCAAGGAGATTGATCTATTAACTCTTCCCAGCGCTTCAAGATAGGGCTGTTAAAGGGTTATTGTACCCCAAATTTCGTTCTCTAAAAGGGCCAGCAGATATGGAGTGGAGAGGGGTCTTGGTTGAGGTAAAGGGTCAGGCTCCCTCTTTTTGTTCAGTCTTAGAACCTGTAGGCTGTAAGGACGAAGCACTAAAGCAGGGATCTCACCAAGCACACATTCATTTAGAAAATATGTATTGAACACTCATTATGGTGGGGTATTATGATAGGCCTGGGAGTAGAATGGTAAAAAGATGGGCACATTCCCTGCCCTCATGGGGATTAGATAACTCATCACAAGGGGCACATAAGTGAGTCCAAAGGGTGGGGGAATGTCTCAAAGAAAACATTGACTCCTTAAGAACAAGAACACTGAGTCCTCAAGAATCAGGTTTTTAAAAAGGGTGGTGATTATTTCAGGCAGAGAGAATAGCATTATGTGAAGACTGAACCAAAACTTGGTGTATTGGAGAAGTGGACAGAAGGGCTACCATGGTTGGAAGCTGGTGAATTGGGGCAGAGTGGCTAGCAAGATATGTGGGGATTAAGGCCTCGGTTAGATTTCCAACTTTTTCCAAAGTGCAACTGTGATAAGATTAGTGTTTTCAGAAAGAGCCTTCTGAGTATAGGAGGGAGATAGACTGAAGGAGGAAAAAGCGGAACTTGGTGCAGTTTTCCACTTAGACCTTGGCAGGCTAGAAAGGAAAATGGGAACATTTTTTCTGGTGTCTTCTATGCAGCTGTCTCCCTTAAGATGGGTGGATTACCTGCCATTTACTGAGTTAAAGGGATCTTAGAGAACTCCTGAGTTAAACTCTTATCATATTATCAGAGAAATTGAAGCCTAGAGAGTGTGTCAGTGGCAGGGGAAGGTTTGGAATTTCCTAACTCCCAGACTTATATTCAAAGCATTGTTGCTGCCTTCTTCAATACCCAGCCATCAAAAGGAAAATGAGTCATTCTAGCTTTTACATGTCACGGTTGTTGGGGAGAGAGTGGGGAAGATGTTGACTTGAGACCCTCTGCAATCATCTCGCAAGGCAACACTTCCCTTAGAGAGTTGCAGGTTGGTTTGGTAATAAATCACCAAACATCTGATTCCCCTTATATCCGCTGTCTTTTGTCACCAAGTCATCATCTGATGTCAGAACTGGGCAGGATTGCCTGTCTGAAAGGCTCAGGGGCTGAGTTTTTGCCTAAAGAAGCCTCCTATGGACTACTTGGGATAGAGGATTGAAAGAACGAAAGGAAGGAAAGACAGAGAGGCATGGTTTGAGGAACAGATGAGTGAAAAAACAGTAAGAATTAGAGCTAAATGGGGAGAGAAAAGATGAGGGAACAGTTCAAAGATTCTGATAGTGTTTGAGTGAGAAGAATGAGAATTAAACATTTTCTGTACACTTCCCTTATTGTAATAGATGACCTACAATGATTAGCTTTGTACTTACTGAAATAAATGTCTAGAAAATAACTTGCTATTGATGAATGGACAGACAGGCAGCAGCTGAGCTGAACTGCATTGGATGACATCTGGATAGTGTGGTTGTCCTTTCATGCCCCCTTTTATGTAACCCTACTCCAAAGTGTAGAAGCTGTACCCCTACCCAGATTGCCCCAGCCCTTCTACAGGCATTTTCTTGAAGCCCCTACATTAGTGTGCCAAGGAACCCCAAAAGGCCTCTAAGTTGAAAAGAAGTGGCAGTCTGATTCCAGCTCTCAGCCCTTCAAATGTACTTTTAGCTATTACCCAAGGCCCACCACTTCCCTCTTGTGAAGATCACGAAGGATAGTGACCCTTCCCCACCAAAAACAGGAAACCACAGCATTATGGTTGTGGTGAGGAGATAAAGGTGTTTCTCCTCAAATCATTTCTCCTTTTCTTGCCCATGTATGACATGTGACTCTGGCTCTCTTACTCCAGCCTAGCTTGGACAGCCTTTCCTGCATGTAAACAAGCCTCCTCCCTCTCTCTACAGGAAGAAAGGGGTGTGGCTGGACAGGACTGTGGTGCCTCTGTCTCTCTAGCAAGGGCAGGGAGAAGATCCCCTTCTGCATCTTCAGCCTGACCCGCCCTGAGAGTGCTCTGGTCTGGGACCAACCTGTGAGGGAGGGAAAGCAGGAAGCCATAAAGAGAATTGGGGAGGAGCAAAGAAGAGACACAGGAATAAGGGGACTAGGGGGTGAAAGAAGTGTAGATTCAGCAGAGGGAAATCTAAGATGAAGGGGACAAAGGGTGGTGGGAGTTCCAGTTGAGGTCAGGGTTCTGGACTCAAAGTAGAAGAGGTGGAGAGTGTTGGGATTCTGGCAAAGGAGAGATTGGGTTTATTGTCAAATGTGAGAGGCGGCATTTGGAACTGAGAGCTTCTTGAGAGCTGAATTGGATTTTGTGAGTTAGACAGGCCAGGCTTCTGAAGAAGGAGAGAGTTTGGGTCTGTGAGGTTTTAGGAAGGCAGTGTGAGAGTCAAAAGAAGGCTTTGGGGGTTTGCTGGATTTGGGCTCCAGAAGGAGGGGTGCAAGTTCAAGATATGGGTGTGGGTAGTTAGGCCTCAGACAGTAGTGGCACCAGAGGGAGGATTCTGGAATACTTGGGTCCAGGGTTTGGGAGAGTGAGCGTATTAAAGATCTAGATGGTTGAATAAGTTTCCAAATTCTAGGATTTAGATGCCTGATGGGAGGGAGGGTGGAGAGGTCCTACTGAAAGCTACTGTTGAGATGTGAGAGATGGAGGGTAAGCATTTGGAGGTTAGAGTGGAGAACATGTTAGGAGACCAGAGTGATGATCAGAAGGAGGGTGTCAGAGAGAAAATTCTGGGTTGAGGGCTCTGTGATCTGGGGAGCAGGTTGAGTTGATATTGGACTGGTGTTGGACTGGCTTTAGGTAGAGCTAGGGTTGGGGCTGGGCCACACTCTAATCGGATTGGGGCTGGGCTAGGCTGGGCTGACCCCGCGCACCTTTGTGGAGGCCGGTGAGCCGGTCCTTCAGCACCGTCAGCTCGTAGATGCGGCCGAACTCCTCGAACAGCGGCTTGAGGTCCTGCTCGTCCAAGCCCCGCGGGATCTGCCCCACGAAGAGCTTGATGGCGTCGTGGTCCTTCATGGGCACAGCGGGACCCGGGTTCAGCCCGCTCATACCGACGCCGCTGTCCGCGGTGCTGAAACCCAGGCGCGGGCCGGGGCCGGCGGGCTGCGCTGACCCTCCGGGCGCCGCGGCCATATCACCGCCCGGTCCGCCCTCCCGCCGGTCCCACCGGTCCCGCCTGTCCCGCCGTCCCCTCCCTGGACCGGAGGCGAGGGCCAGGGGGAGGGGGCGGGGCCCGGGCGGCGAGGGCGGGGGGCTGCACAGGGGGCGGGGTCCGGGTGGAGGGGCGTAGAGGGGGTGGGGCGGGCTGAAAAGGGGCGGGGCCGGGGCGGGGCGGGCCCGGGCAGAGGTGGCGGGACGCTGGGGTCTGGCTCGAGGTCCGCGCTCGGCGCTCTCTGGGCTCCCGCCCCAGCTCTCCGGGAGCCAAGCCCCAAGCCCCAGCCCCCGTGCTTGATGACGTCAGGCAGCTGGCCGCCGACTCTACGCAAATAATTTGCATAATGAGGAAGCAGCGGCCAATCAGAGTAGGAGGTGACTGGGCTCGGCCGGGGGCGGGAGGGGCGCCTGGGCTCACGCGCTCCTGCTCGCCATGGCAACCGGACCCTCGAACGCCCTGTGTGTGTTGAGTGTGTGCGGGCGTGGCCGTGGATCGCGCGTGTGCGCCTTGCGCCGCGTGAGGGTAAGTAGCTTCGTCATGCGCGATGGTGTCTGCAAGAGTCGGGGCTAATCCCTTCCTCACACCCAGGCACACACAGGCACACGCAGGCACACACACGTCCAATCGCCGGAGTATTTCCTGCCGGGGTGGATGGGGATTCCTCTTTTCGTGTCCCACCACCAAAGCCCAGCCCAGCGGCCCCATCACACATCTCTCTGCTTATGTTTTCAACCACTTTCTTACCCCTGAGCCTCAAACACGTTCGTCTCCCTTGTATACTAAAAAAGCAAGCATGCAAGCAACTAGGCAAGAATAAAACAAACAAAAAAATAAAATAAAACCCTCTGAAAATAAAATAAAACAAACCCTCTGAACGCGGCTTAAACACCGATTTCTCCTCAGAAGAGAAGGGAACTTAGCAGTAAGTACTCAGCACTCTTTACGCACCAGGTGGCAGGTTCACACCAATCCCGTGAGCTCAGGAGTGTTATCTTCCTTTTTTGGGAATTAAAGCTGTGGTTCTGAGGGTCAAGGAGGTTAGGGCCAGGCCCGCTTCTAATGTTTGCTGGACCCAGAGCAAGAGAAGAAACGGAAATTGACATGCCATGTATCTAAATACTTAAAAGATACAGTCCAGTTACAGTTTGTTAAGTATATCTGCTTCTTATTTCCACAAATACACGTTCAGAATAACGAAAATGAAAATGAAAACTATATGTAAAGCTATGGTTTTTATATGACTGGAAGTTGGCAAAATATCAGAGCTGATGGAATTCTATTACTCTTGCACACGTCCACGTATTCTCTTGATGGGCCAGTGATGTTTGGACAGAATAGTTATATAATGAAAATAAATAATTCATGTTATACATATATTCCATGAAATTTTTTCTTTCCTCTTTGACTAAAATTGCTAATTATATTATTTTAATAGCGACTTTAACACAACCTATTTCCCTTCCAAGAAACTGCTCAAGAGCAGCAGTAGCAACTGGAATCACCAAAAAAATCTTAAAGAAATATTCAAATTCAGAAATAAATCATAATTTAAAGATATTATTTTTATCCCTTCATAAAAAGTTAATTAGTTTATTAGGTAATGGGTTACTGAAACATTTTGTTTTCATTCATTTGTACGTTTTTTTTTTTATTTCCTTAAGACTTCTGGTTCAACCAATGGATTATTTACAAATGTGTGGTTAGTTTCCAGATGTTTGGAGGAGATTTTGCCTGCTATCTCTTATGGCATTTCTAGTTTGAGTCAATTATGGTCAGAGCATGCTGTGTATGATTTCAGTTCTTTTACATGTGTTGAGATTTATTTTGTTACCCCCAGAATATGATCTATCTTGATAAACAGTTCATTGATGTTTGGAAAAAATGTGTTTTCTGCTCTTGTTGGGTGTTTTATAAATGCAGATTACTTTCTGTTGGTAAATGGCATTGAGTTTTTCTTTTCTTTTTTTTTTTTTTTTTTTTGAGACGGAGCCTCAAACTATCCCCCTGGGTAGAGTGCCATGGCATCACAGCTCATAGCAACCTCCAACTCCTGGGCTCAAGCGAGTCTCCTGCCTCCGCCTCCCAAGTAGCTGGGACCACA